>JAJMFP010000205.1:0-109592 GCA_030574855.1 Taiozyma rabaulensis
GTAGACTCTAGTTTCCCCAATGTGCACTGGTGAGTTGTGTTTAGCAGATTTTGGAATCCATTGGATGTAAGTCTTTGGCTTCTTGTCAATGTCCTTATCGTAGTGGGCAATGATCTTGACGATCTTACCACTAGCGTCTCTTTCAGCAGATTTGAAACTAATGTTGAATGGAACCTTCAATAGACCAACTGGTTGGTTTGGTTTCAGTCTGAAGAATTCATTATCGTTTTCATCTTCTGAGAAGTCAGATCTGTCAATGTACACTCTCTTGACGAATGGAACCTTTCTAGAACCGAATTTATCGTTACCTGGCTTGTATGGGATCTCTAGGATTTCTTCAAAGTCTTCATCCAAGTTTTCAATTTCAATTTCGATTGGATCTAGAATCAACATCAATCTTGGAACAGTATCTTCTAAGAATTTTCTAATTGATGATTCAAATCTGGTGACTTGGATGTTGGTAGTGGAGGTGGTGACACCTAGAGTGTTGATAAAGTTCAAGATAGCACCAGGTGGAACACCACGACGTTTGATAGCTTCCAATGTGAATAATCTTGGGTCATCCCAGCCACGGACAAACTTCTCATTGACCAATTTGGCAATCTTTCTCTTGGATAATACGGTACCAGTGATGTTCAATCTACCGTATTCTCTTTGGGCTGGTCTGTAGACATGTAGGGCATCACATAACCATTCATAAGATTCTCTGGATAAGTAGAATTCAGTGGTACATAAAGAGTGAGTGATGTTTTCAAAACTATCAACCAAACAGTGTGTGAAATCATAAGTTGGGTAGATCTTCCATTTGTCACCAGTTCTTGGATGTTCAGCAGCAAGGACTCTGTAAGCAATCAAATCCCACATTTGAGGGTTTGGTGACTCTAGATCTTGTTTCATTCTTAGGGTGGCTTCGCCAGGTTTGTAGAAACCATCTCTCATCTTTCTAAATTCAGCCAAACTTTCTTCAATTGGTCTGTTACGGTCCTTTGATGGGATACGTTCACCACCTGGGGTACCATCTTCTTTGATACCTCTCGATCTCTTGATTTCTTCAGCAGTGTCATGACAAACATAGGCTTTATCAGCTTTGATCAATTTTTCAGCCAAGTCGTATAGTTCATCAAAGTAGTCTGAGGAATAAGTGATCTTGAAAGGCTTGAAACCTAACCATTGGACCATCTTTAGGATACTCTTGAAATAGACGTCTTCTTCAGCTTCTGGGTTGGTGTCATCGTATCTCAAGTAACAAACACCGTCATTGTGTTTAGCATAACCAAAGTTGACCAAAATGGCCTTAGAATGACCAATGTGTAGGAAACCATTTGGTTCAGGTGGGAATCTGGTGTGAACTTTACCCTTGACGATTTCTAGATGTTCTTTCATCAGTTCAGGGAAAGCTTGTGGGTTCTCACCAACTTTGTGCAGATCACCTAAGAAGCCTTCAGTGAACATGGATCTAACTGGTTCATCAGTCTTCTTGGTTTCTTTAGTGGCAGCAGCCTTCTTTGGTTTCTTTTCTTTCTTGATGACATCACGTTCGTCCTTTGGACCGATCAACTTCAAGACTTCTTCGTCAATGATTGGCTTGAATAATGAAGGGTTGGCCCATTTCAAAGCAGCAATTGATCTGACACCACCTAGCAATTTAGGAACGTATTGGTATCTCTTGGCTTCAATTTCAGCCTTGTTGGTTTGGATGTAGTTCAGGATTTCAGATTTGACTTGGTCTTCAGTGATAACAATACCAACACCTGATTTCTCATTCAATTCCTCCACAGTGGAATCTTCACCTTTAGCCTTGACATACTTGAAGGCTTCATCGACCTGTTGAGCTGATTTCAAATCACCACGTAGGATACCATCGATGATTAATGAGCGCTTTGGAATGACATCACCTTTACTCAAGATGGCTAATTGATGGAGTAATAATCTTTCTTGTTTCTCTAATGGGTAACTGATCTCTAAAGTGGCCTCTGATAAGATATCTTCAAAGGATTTTGAGACTTTCTTGTTTTTCAAGATTTCCTTGATCTTGACGTCTTCAAGACCAAGCTTTTCGAACTTGGCAGTCAATTCTTCAGTGGATGACATCTTTCAAATGGACGATAACACTAAAAAATTGTGTACTTTACTGAGGTAGAAGTTGGTGATGAGTTTATGGATTCTACAATTTTTTTAGTCATTGGCGCGGCGGTCTTAAAAATTTGGAATTCTCGAGGGTATTTCACGTGACAGTCGCGTGACTTCAATACCCGGAACTCCTTTTTGACACCTTTTATTGACCCGTGCAGGAATGGCAGAGTTTTCCCTATTGTCGATTTTCAGATCTGAGTTTCAGGACTTTTGTTTAAAAGGGATCGATTTCCAGGGAAACTATTTTCAAAGGCGCCAGAAGAAGCACACGCAAGCCAAAGTCCAGTAAAGAGGCTCCACAAAGGTTTTGACTCAGAGAGATGACCGCCACCACTGACTTCAGCGAGATCTTCGATTCGCTCGCTGCCGCTGCTGCTCAGGGGAAGTTGGAGGAGGTTGCAGCCGAAAAGTGGGTATTGTACTGACTCAGACCATGGGCGCTTAACTAACCAAGGTACAGGCTAGCTGTTGGGAAGCGACGTTCGCTTGGTAGATTCATTGGTAACCTTGACAAGACCAAGAAGGAAGACTTCGCCCAATTTGAAGCTTCGTTTGACCGATTTATCGACTCCTTACAGGATAAGATTACCCCAGTGTTGTTTGAGATCGTGTTGAAGATTGGGTTGCAGATTAAAGAAGAGAGTGACAATCAGTTCTGGTTTTCATTGATTGTGAGTATCTTTATCACTCTTCTCTTTAGTCTTAAGGAACTTGGACTAACGTTAGATTACAGACTACATTCGATTATGGCGTCAACTTTGACAGATTGGATGTCTTGAAGATATTGGTTTCCGAAGTTGTGAAAGATGGTGAGAACAGTTGGAAGGCTGCTTGCCTGTTATGTATCCTAATCCAGGACTACCCATCTACTGTGGGGGCTACAAAGAACCAACTTTTGTCTGTTGTTAAAGACCTAAACAAGCTACTATTCAACTCTTCCCGTTATACATTGATCTGCTATTTGGTCGAGCTAATATCTCAAATTGATCATGTAACCTTGAGTAGACAGTTCACACTTGGCTGTCCTATGGATTTCCCAAAGAAATGCTTCTCCAATGACACAGAATGTCAAGGGTTTATCCAGGCCTCGACTACCTGTGTATCACCCATTGCCTACATCGAGTCATTCACTCTGGACTCTATTGTCGCTGATAAACCAGGTGTTTGTGAGTTATCCAAGTACTCTTTGACAGCTTTGATCCAGACCAATGACTACGTGACTCCAATTGAGATCAACTTCTCCGATATCAATGACCTAGAAAGAGAAGGGACTAATTTGAAATTCACTCTATCCAACCCTCCAAAACATGCATTAGTCTCCAAATGTGAGTGTCCTGAATCTTCACCTTTATCTGTTCGCTTTGCGAAGAGTGTTTCTTCCAGTAAACTCATTGATAAGTTAATTGAGGAATGTGATGTCAGAGAGAGCGATTCTCCAGAGAGAAAGATCAGCGTCGTCGAAACCTTTATCAAGTTAAATGGATTTGAAGGAGAAGGCGATGACGATGATGATGAGATTGTTCAACTTTCAGGTATTGACTTAGAAAACAATGTTGTGCAGGGTACCGTTGAAGAGCCTCATGAAGAAGTCCCACCATCTACAAATGACCAGAGTATCTTCAATATCACAGAGCCTTCTGATTATGTTCAAAGCACCGGTGAAGCACTAGATTATCTTGCTGATAACACAACAAAGGATACCTCTGTCTTCATTACCAAACCACCAAGACAGGTTTCCAAGATCGTCGCTGAATCTACAAGAGATAACATCTTTGGTAACAAAGAGTCAGTGGGCCCACATTCTCCATCAATTTCATCATTTGCACCAGATACATTAGAAACAGCACTGAATATGATTGGAAGCAGAAACAATACAAGACTTCCTGATCTAAGATCTAGCTCTGTGCCACCCCTGGAACTGGACGAGAATGTGAAAGAGAAACCACCGGTGCGAGGCTCAAGCGCTGATCCATGGGGATTCATGTCTGATGAGGAGCTCGAAGTGAAGACAAATGTGAAACCAAGATCAAAAGCTATGAAAGTGTTTGGTAACTCTCATAAGAAGATCGAACAGTCAAAGAAGGCTAAACCTGAGGAGACTTATCAGAAGGCCAAAAAGTTGAATTTGGATAAACCAGATACTTCTAAGCTTGTCAATACATCCAAGATTGTGAATTCTGCCAACAAAGGGGCCCCAACAGTTCGTCCATCTTCAATTGACCACGACGATTCCACTTTCTCAGGCTTGACCTCACCTATCATCCATGCTCAAAGAAGAGCAAGCACTAAAGCCCAGTCAGTTGCACCTAAAGACCAAACAGCTCCAGTTACTGCCTCCAACGATGATAAGCAAGCTACTGCCAAGGAAAAAGAGTCTCAAAAGCCTAAGGGTAAGAAGAGAAAGTCAGAGACTGCTCAGGATGAAGACTACAACCCAACCCCAGCTCAAGCAAATGAATTTCAAGAACCACCAAAGAAGAAAGCTAGTACTTCTAACGTATTGGAAAGAACTAGCCGTTCTATGAGAAGAGGTAAGAAAGTACAACCCGTGGCCAAGAACCTGGAAACATTAACCCAAATCTTTAACGATTCACCAAACAAAAGATCAAACAAAGAAGCCATTAAGGAGCTTCCAGCTAAGGTTTCAAAGAAGAAAGTTGTTTCTAAGGATCCAACTCCAGTTTATGAGTCGCCAGAGAATAATGGTCATGCCAATCCCAAATCACCAGTACATGCTCCAGCTGCAGAACAAGAAAGAGAAGCTTCGGAACCTGCGCCAGAGCATGCACATGAGAAACTTGTCCAAGAAGCACCAACACACCAAGAAGAACGAATTTCTCAGGCACCAAGTATCAATAACTTCCCAGCTGTGTCATATCCAATGGCAGATGCCTTATTATCAGAAGCCTATACCAACACACTACAGAAACAGATCTATGAATCAATCACCTCATTCTCCAACCAATTAGTCAAAAAGATCCATATCATCAATGAAGAGATCAACAAGAAGGTCATGAATGATTTGACTACGAAGTATGAGACACTCTTCAATGATTTGAGAATCAACTTCTCCAAGGATGTTGATGAGATGTGTGATTTCATCAGTGATGTTAAAGGGTTGTTGAACTTGCCAGAGAAGGAGTTGATTGATTATATCAAGAATAAGAAGCTGGGTAACAAGGTCTGAGCTGACCTTAACCACTTATACAAGAAGCTACTTACGTCGCTAACGAATCATTGCATTATATAATACTACTGTTACACTTTATCCTTATTGGGACTCTTGTAGTTGTACCTTACAGACTCTTTCGGATGACACCTAATCGGGTATTTGTAACACTCGACGATACATGCAGCCACTGCAATCCGGCGCATGATCATTTTTGACACCGAGCGGCTCTAGCCTCTTGGCTGCAAACATCATACATGTCAATTCTGATACATATGCAGCAGCACCAGGCTCAAGTCCTGCCAGACTCCAGTTCCTGTGTTATGCTATTGTCGAAGTCTCAAACGAAAAATGCCCAACATTCGGAGTCCCCAAGTCCATGAGATCTGGTCTAAACTTTAAACAACTAGGATTGAAGACCTGCTCGGAACTCTAATTTATTACAGCTTCCCTTCAACATCAATGGTTCAGGTCTCATCGGAGAAAATTTGCACAAGCCCTCGTAAGAAGGATAAGCGACAGGTGCACCCCAGAGGCAGCCACCTTTGACATCAAACCTGTTGTGAAGTGGACATATGTATCCATCAAGCACAACGCCACGAATAGAGTGCAGCCAGACCAGGAATGTATATACGTGGGGTGGAAAAGCTCTAAAGTTTCGAGTTTGTTCGTACCTTTGTGGGAGATCTACGAGGAACCTGATGAAACCTGCATGATCATTGCTGTATGCGGTAACATCAAGCGATGCGAGTGAAAAAATGCGGCCCCCGAAGGAGTCATGATTCACCTATGACAGTTGCTAAAAAAAGTTTTTTTTCTAAAGTGGCAGCATTTTTCTCAAAGCTTCCATGGACGAGATCTAGTTTCAAGATCGGTGGGCTGGTAAGTGTAGTGGACACACACCATGGGGGACTATGGCCTGCTTCTTTTGTTGGGCCTTTGTTTAAGATTAGAGTTTCCGATTGTTTGGGTGTCGGTGGACCCCGTTTTGGCAACCTTGCGCCATCATACAGGAACCCGAACACCAATATCGCCATGTTTTGAACTTTAGTGCAACTTTAGTGTTAAACGAGAAGGACTAAATTTGTGGTAAGTTCAGCTTCAATTGTGGTGATCTTTCAGCAAGCTCTCGATCTCAAGGGTATCAAGTATCAGAGGGAGATCGTTCAGCAACGGTTTACAACGGTTCGTTCTCGTAGTTACGACGGAGAAAACAAAACTAGCAAGCGAACACTGTTTACGCGTCAGACGTGGCGCGTGTTAAATACATCTACGAGGCGTGACCCGTAATCTCTTGAGTCTTGAAAGATCAAAACAATCGGTATAGCCTGTAACCTTGTAACATGGCTGAAACAAGTATGACACAAAACTCTGGAGCAGACCTCTTCTGCATATTTCCACCTACTTTTTCATTTTTGCAGCCAAACTTACACACGCCAAAACGCGCCAACATGCCAACATGCCAAATTTCCAAAGCCCAACAGATGCGGTCTATCTGTCCATAAAAACGCAGGGAATATCCTGTCACTAGCAAGATCACCACTCATCGAGAGTCAGGCGGGCTTTCAGCCAGACGTTGTTTAGCAGCAGCATTAGCAACGTAGCAATACACGCGCACCCTTGTCTAGCTTGTCACGATGTTTAACCCACGATGATAGCGAAGTGTTACGTTTGTATAGCCGGTCGCAGCACCCAGGATCTGGAAATTTGAAAACCTTGATCCAGCAATCAGGCGTCGTAGGCAGTGGGCACCTGTCAGAAATGTGGAGCCTGAGCGACAGCTGAACCATGACTCAAAAGATCAGTGACTGAAGACACACCTCCACAGATCTAGCGGGTGAAGTTAGACATGGCGTAGCTAATCACGTTAATTATTCCATATCGGGGCTACAAGACACAGGAATGTGCCAAAGAAAGATCAACATGAACAGAACTGGAAGTTTTAAGGTTTGGCCAGACGAAGTTGTGTGGAGACGGGGAGATAAGTGCAGCAGATCGTGCTTGTCTGGCTGTTCACCACTGTGGTGTTTCGCCTGTATTATCTTATCACCCCGTGGTCAAATTAGTAATTAGTCTCCATGTGGTAACGCAATCGCTATCGGACTCGGACATCGACAAGAGACACCAGATCTGGTGATCGCATTGTCAGGGGAAGATAGCCTCTTTCAGGCTAAATGAACGCAGAGAGTACAAGGGAAAAGCTCGGAAAACAGCGTCAGAGACAAGTCACCTCCACACTGGAAACACCCAATACCACTTTCTTGCAACCAACAACTTTCATTGTGACTTCTAGTTCCGTGCTGGCTTCAGACTTTAGACTTCGGCCGACCCTAGACCAAGGGGTTTGGATTTAAAGTTCAGTAAAAAATACTGACAGTCCACATCAGCTCATAGAGAGCTGTAGACTGTGGAGACTTAAGCGTGATACTGGGACCTCATCAGCAGACAATAGCGCAGATGTGGCCAACTCCAGGTACCAACTCGTCAGAGGAGAATTTGGGAATCAATTAATATTGGCTTGACCAGCAGTGGGCGGTGGGCAGTCGCCAGTGGGCACACCTTCGCACGGATACACCCCGTCAGAGTCACTTGGTCAGGCTGCGAGCAGTTTAAGCTCTTGGGCAGGGGCGGACTGGGATCTCGTTTTTTCCGGTGCGCGCTTTTTATGGGGTCTGGACTGGTTAAAAGAGGGGAACAGACGTACTGGGAAGGCATAGCCTAGTCCTCCAGCTCCTTGTGGGTGTAGCAGCGCTGGAACGGGACTGATCTCGGACCCCCTCTAAAGTCCTCTAATTTCTCTACCCCTTTGGCTCTCACGCCAACATGGCAACGTCCCAGGCTTTTCCTGCAGCCGCGCAGCTCCATGCACATCCCACACTTTTTTAGTGGTGGCAGAATGCAGGATCATGCGGGTAATGCGTCTCAAGCTTTTCGACAAAAGCACTTTATGAGACCAGAACAGAGTTTAAAAAATTTTATAAAAGCAATGGAAGCGCCTTTTTTCACCAAGCTTCCGCCACCAGCTGCATCTTCACCATCAGACTGCTCATTGACACCTTCCTCTGAGGCCTTCCACCACCCACACGCCGCCCAGTGCACTTCCTTCTCCTCCGCCTACACAAGCCCGCTGTCGTCACTCTCAGGCTTCGATCTAGCCTTTTTCTTTTTCTTTTTTTTTGCTTATCGCTTTTGTGTGGAAGATTTATAAATCAAAGGGAAGATTGGCACCAATTGCTCTTCATTCCAAAACAAACCGCCATCGCCCCTTCCACATTGCCTTACTATAGCTTTTTGTCCCAGCGTCGACTTTAGTGCCACTCACCTCCCCTTACACCCCATTCTTTTCATGAAACATCAAACCTAAAGCATACAACATACACAAAACAACATCACAAAATGGAAGAAATACAGACGATACAAAGGCTAAGCACATCGCCTAAGAACACATCCCCTGTGCAAAGTCTCACAAAGGAGAGCCTCTTTTGGTTGAACTTGGAAAACGAGACCAAGAACAAGTCCGGTTCTGACTACAACACAACAACTGCAGAAAGTTCTGCTCTTGAGTTGACATCATCTTCAAGCTCCCTTGCTTCCTATGATTCAGCAAGTGAAGACCACAAGCATGCCATGTCCACCTTTTATGCCACCACCAACACATCCAACTCCTCAATTGGCACCTTAGTGCAGAAACTATCTTCATCCACATCAACTTTGAACCTACAAGCCAGAGCAGCTCAACAGCAACCTATCCATTCATTATCAGATGACGAGAATCGTGATGTTACCGATACCGAGTCATTTGTCAGACCATCCACTCCAGAAAGGGTTCCAAGAACGATCAAATCATCATTGAAACTACCTGGTTTAACGAGATCCAAATCCATGCCAAACGCTGCCGGTGCTGCCGCTTCAAAGACCGTGCGTTTCTCAAATGATCTAACCAGAGTCAAGACATTCAATGAACATGCTACTCCAAGTGCCATCTCATTAGACAATTCACCTGAAGTTACACCACCTGAATTCAACGATGCCAAACATTCACAGAAAGCGGTGTTTGATTTACAAAGTTATTTCAACTCATCATCATCCTCAAGCGATGAAGAAGAAGAAGACTATTTCAACTATAGACTGAAGTTCCAGAACTCTAGATGGAATCTAAGATACTTGAATTTCAACCTGTTTGATGACAAATACAAACCACAGCAACCTGTCAAGTTGACTTCATTGTCCATTGTTAACAACTATTCTTTGGTTGGTACTGTTGAAGTTGGTAACTTTGCATTCGAGAAATACGTTGAAATCAAATTCACCACTGATGATTGGAAATCAATCTATCTAATCACAGCTCAATACGATAGTTCATTAAGCCCATCAAGAGATCAATTCAAATTTGAGATTAACTTGTCCAAATCATTGTTACTTTCTGCTAAGCCAAAACCAACATCTGCCCTATCTTCTGAGAAATTCATCAAAGTTGGTCTTTGTATCAAGTATGTTTCCAAAGGTACTGAACATTATTATGACAACAATAACAATCAGAACTATCAATTGGAATTGATTAACAAGCCAAGAGAAAGAATCAGACATCACAAGAGATACAGTTCTGAACATTTGAACAAATCTTTGAACGCTCTGGGTGGTGTTAACAACCGCTTGAACTTTGGCATTGAAAATTTCAAGATTACAAACCCATCATCACCTTCCAAACCATCCAAATCAGATTCAAACTTCACATCAACAAGATACTTCTCAGATGAAACTGATCACTTCAATTCCAGTTCTACCAAGAATCCAAACTTTAAGAATTGGATGCAATCTTCATCCATCAACTTTGATAGATTTCAAACCCAAGTTCCATCATCTTCATCTTCATTGAACACTACCCCAGATTATGCATTATCAGGTTCAAACTCACCAGTGAAGAAATCAGATGGTTTACCTTTGGAATCTTACGATGACTTCTTAAAGAAGTATTGTTTCTTCAAGACCCCAAATACCAATGAATCACATGAGACCGTTTTCATTTCATGAATTTGTTTTTTGTTGAACCGTTCGCGTCCCATCGTTGGTCTCACACACACCTCATCATCACCATTATCATCATATGCATCAGCTTTGACAATCGTTTTTTCTACTTTGACATTTTTTATCATCATTACTATACTACTTGCGTTTTTTGGAGATTATTTTACCGGTTACTTGCTATACACAAACACAACTTGAGCGCCCATTTGGTTCAGCCCAAGGTGTGTTGCACTCTTCTTTTCAGTTCTTGTCTATTTTACACTACCTCTTTGCTAAACATATACTACTTATACAACTTTTTTCAAACAATTGGAGGTTATTAATAACATGGCTTTATCATTCATAGCTATCATAATACAAACTTGTGATTTTATTTATCGAACCATTCGTAGACTTGTTCCTCTCTTTGAACGATCCCTGACATTTCATGCTTACGCAAGCATCAACCTGGGGTCTGGGGCACGTCTTTTTTTCCTTCATGCATCACACGGCATTTTTATGAAATCAACGTACTCCAGACTGTACCCCAGCATCAAGCATCCTTCAGGAGCCTCGCAAAAGCCCACCAGACCCCAGTTCTATGCGTCATCCCCTCCAGAGACCCAACAGATAAAGTCACTCATGATCTCCCATTTCCTACAGCCCTTTGGCCCTGTCTCACCCCACTCACCAACCCCGGATCAGAGTCTTTTCTTTTTATCGATTCTCTTGATCTCTTGATCTTTGGATCTTTACACTTCCTGATCAGGAAACTTCTTCGAACGCGTCATGGAAAATTCTTTTTTTTTCGCGTTTTTTTTTCAGCTGAGGTGCATCTCAGATGCGCGTCCTTCTGCAGATTTATGCGACTTGTGGCTGGAGATCGGACTCATCATGAGCAACTTTAGCCACAAATCTTACAAAATGAGAAACATCTCTATCACCATGTATTCTACGTATCGTAGCGTATACGCGTTAACCCCTCAAATGACCTTTGAAATTGTCAACTTTGTAATCTGTATGGACAAAGGCTCTTTCAACATTCACCGATGGTAGGGCCTCTAAAGTGTATTGTAGAGCTTCAGCTAAATCATGAGAATCACGCAAGTTTTCAACACCATCCAAAACTAAATCAACTTCAACATTAATGGAGTCACCAACGTGATAACAATTGATGTCTTTGATCTTGGCAATCTTTTCTGCAAATCTGGTACATAAGTATAGAATAACCTTGTAATCTTCTGGGTCGGCCTTGTGACCAGTCAAGTGGATAATGTGTTCAAAACAGGTCAATGTCCATAGGTAGACAATATAAGCAGATAATAACAAGGCACCAACAGGATCGAACCAATAGATTTGGAAATGATAACCAAGGATCGGCATCAATAGGGAGAAGATGTTAAAAATGACATCAACCAGAGCATCTTGAGCCAACGCTTGTGCTGAAGAAGATTTGATGGTCTTACCATAGATGTAACAAGCCAATTTAGAAACAATTGTCAAAAGCATAATCAAAGTAGAGTTCAACCCAATTTCAACAATCTCTTTATCAGCATCATAAATAATACGGTTGATAGCTTCGATACCAACTTGCAGGAATGAGACAATGATGATAACGGAAAAAACCAAGACACCAATTGGTTCTAGTCTATTCTTACCAACAGGGAAGTTCTTTGAATGTTTAGACTGAGCTAATTTGTTTGAGAAATAGATGATGACAGTGGACAGGAAATCTAAAGCGGAGTCAATCAATGAGGCAACGATGGAGATAGATGAAGTCAAGATGGCAACAATAATCTTACCTAACAACAAGACGATGTTTGTACTAAAGTTCAACATAATGTAGAAGTCCACTAGTTTAATCTCTTCTTCTTTGTTATAACCCAAAAGATTACCAGTTTCTAAATCGATATCACCTGGGACGGCAGATTGTCTTCTATGTAAAGTTGGCATATCAGAAGTCTTATCAATGGAACCATACCCGTCACTGTTGGATGGAACTAATCTGTCATTCTCATCATCATTGGTACCAGTGTATGGTCTTGGAGCTTCAGCGTAATCCCCCTCGTTTCTTTCACTGTAATTTCTAATCATCTTGTGGTGAATCCCACTATCTAACAACTTGTCAATTTCTTCATATTTCTCAATCAACTCATTTTGATCCTCATAAAACTGTCTCAGTCTCTTGTTTTTCAAACTCTTCAAGAAGGAATCACTTTTGATACTCAAGTTCCATTGGTATAGCCTTTCAACATCACCAATCAAATGATGTGTTCTCAATTCTCTAACGTATTGCAACTTGTTTGAATTCTTGACGTAATTGACCAACTTTTCATTCTCTCTTTGATGTCTCAACGTAGCACCGGTCAAGATCCCACCAAAGCCTAGGAAACTCGGTCTTCTCTCCCAACCGTCTGGGGCATTGACCACTGGTGATTCTGTATCTCTAAACCCGTTCAAATAGGAACTCTGGGAACCATTGGAACCGGCAGAACCAGGGAATTGCTGCTGTGAGGAAGTTGGCGGCGTGTTTCTCAAGAGCTCACCGTCTGAAGGGTCAATGGGACTGTTGGAGAATGCTGGCGGCACCGGAGGCCTGTATGGGGTCTTGTTCTGGGACATTTGTGTCTGGTCTCAGGGTGTAAGGGGCAGCAGGTATGCTTTGGAGACGGGGAGTTTCAATGGTTGTGCGAAATGGAGTAGCAAGTAGCAAAAGCTGTGTAGCGAGTGGCAGAGGGACGATCTAAAGCGAGTGTTTCTTTCGTTTCTTGCGGTTTTGGGTGTATTTCAGTTGGCCATGAGTTTACTGTAATTTTTGTGGTTGGCATTTTCAAATTTTCATCCTGCAGCAAGTCTGGAAATTACGCTGGGAAAAATTGACACATAAATGGAGGCGGTTTGGGAGACAGTTGCCAAAGTGGTTTAGGCAGCGGTGGTGATTATGAGCTACATGGATGCTCTCAGAGCAATAGGGAACAGTCTGAGTCTATCAGACCAAATGGCCTCTTTCTGCGACTGTGCTGGTGGTCTGTGCCATGTAGATGCCAACTTCAGAGCTTGTGGCCATAGAAATCCGAGATGCAGTAACTTTCGAAATAAAAATGCTTGAGAATACTGGGCTTAGTCAGATGGGACTCAACCCAGCAGAGTGGACGCTATATTGTAAGCACTAAGCACTAAGCACTAAGACTCACTTATCTAAAATATAGACAGAACGTTCGGGATTCGAGTGCATAGTTTTTACAAACTTTTATGTTACTTACTGCGTAAACTAGCTGATGTCATATAAATATTCAAGTTACAGGACTCAAAAATAGCTAGTTCTCACACTTTCGCACCGTACTGTTGATATCTTCTGAGAAAAGAGGCATTTTTTCGATCCAAATTAAGCGTCAAATCCAAATCAACTACCAGTGCTTCACCATTTGAAAACTAATTTCCTCTAACCTTGAAAAAACTTACCAAATATTAATTATATTATATTAATTACTTTCCATCGAATCCTTCACATTTGAAGGTACCATACAAAAATAGAGTCCCCAAATATGATATTAAGCTAATAAAAGCGCATACTCACCACTAATAAATGTCTTGTAAATCAAGTTCAAAGATTCCGTTGTGTGTAGTCCCGCTCTCTATTTCCCGATTCGGCGAGCTGCCGTTATTTTTGGATCACCCGGTCTTCTAGTCCCAGAAACTGAAAAAAATTCAGGCCCGAGTCCTCAAAATTCTCCAACTCCAGACCCCCAGGGAGACTCAGGACCTAAAAGAGACCAGAGCTCAGACCAGTTGATCTTCAAACATCAACAAACCAAACAGACCAAACAGGGCCATCAACCACCAGCGGCTAACCACATAGAACACAAAACGACCCAGCAACGCACAGCGCCGATGGAGACGTACAATCTTATCCAGGAGCACCTCGCCAGCATCAACAACACGCTCAGCAGCGGCCTCAACAAGATCCACGAGGACATCGCTCAGTTGAACAGAAGAGTCGAGCGCCTGGAGCACAATGCCGGCGATATCATCGAGCAATTGGACTCTGTCCACCGCCATGCAGAGCTGCTGCCTAAGGTCTACAACAACCAGGTGAACGTGCTGGAGACGCTGCTAGTGGGCCACCAGTACCAGTTCAGAAGACTAACGAACATCGTGAAAGAAGGCGCTGGGAAGGACCAGCTGATCAATGGCGTCAATGGCGTGACAAATGGGAACATCAACACCGCCAATGACAGCAGCTCTGGCTCGTCATCGCCAGAGGAGCCTACCGCCAGAACCATTCATCCTTCCAACAGGGTCAACCAACAGGCCCAAGCCCAGGCCCAGCTCCACCAGCGTCACGTCCAGCACCAAGCTCAACAGCAACAGCAGCAGCATCAGCAGCAACAGCAGGTCCAACAGCAACAACAACAACAACAACAGCAACAACAACAACAAGCTCAGCAACAGCAGGCGCAACAAGCTCAACAACATCACCATCAACAACAAGTCCCAGGTTTCAACGCCAACAACAGGGTCAATCAGGCCGTCAATCTCCAGATGATCAGCTCCAACCAGGGTCAATTGCAACAGGCCAATCCAAACAGCAACAGCATGACCTCACTACGTTCATTCTCCTCAATGCTACCAATGGACAACGATCAGGTCTTGCCAATCACTCCAAACACACAGGCTCCAAGCTCCCAAGACGATGGCTCCAACTTGTTGAACGAAGTCTCTGATTCTGATGACCCTGAGAGAAGACTATGGGCCAACGTGGGCTTTAACAAACTAAACCCAGATTTGAAGAGTGTCCAAGATGTCCTTGATGAGTATTACTTCGGTTATGATGGTCAACCTCCTTTGAAATACATGGAGGAACACAGAAAAGACTGGAGAAAGGGGAACAAGAACCTTTCAAAGACCTTCTGCAGACGTTACAGAATCGTCCAAGCCGTTGAGAGAGGGATCCAGATCTATGCCAAGGGCCACTTGAACGAAGGCATGGCTAGAGATCGTGTTGTTAATGAATTGGAGAGTTTGAGAATCAAGGATAATGGGAAGAAAGAGACCATGTACTGGCTGTTCCACCATATCCCTGACCACCTGAAGAGACCAGCTAGATTATAAACTCTAGACTTCAATTCTATTCCAATCAGAAAAGTACCCACACTAGATTTTTTCATTCTGCTTTTTCTTTTGCAATTGTTTTAGCATTTTTTAAGTTCGCTCTATGTATTAATTTTGTTTGACTTCACTTCTTTGCCATTGCTGCTTCTTAGTCCTTTTTGTGTAATTGAAATATCTACATCTTATAGCACTTTGTAGCTGGACCTTCTTATCTATTGTTTATTGTTTATACCCGTGTGTCCCGTACCATGCTCATCTCAAAAATTTTAAACCTGCGAAAAATTTCCCTCTATCAAAAAGTAGACACATAAATCCCAGATCAAACGATTCATAGCTATCACACAGGTCCAGTCATGAGTCAAGTTGCCGTTGCCGATGCCTACATTGATGACTCTGTCTCCTTCGAGTCCTTCGACCTGGACCCGAGACTTATCCAAGCCATCAAACAACTTGGTTTCAAAAACCCTACACTGGTTCAATCAAAGGCCATCCCGTTAGCATTACAAGAGAAAAGAGATATCATTGCCAAAGCCAGCACTGGGTCCGGTAAGACCGTTGCTTATCTTGTCCCTGTGATTCAGTCCATTCTTGCATCCAAGGCTAATGCCGATTCAAACGAACATCAAATTTCATCCATCATCTTGGTCCCAACTAGAGAATTGGCTAACCAAGTCACCTCATTCTTGGAAAAATTGATCGTGTACTGTGGTAAGGCCATCAAAGTGTTGAACTTGTCCTCTCAAATCGGTGAACAAGTGACAAACTCGTTATTATTGGAAAACCCAGAGATCTTAATCTCCACACCATCCAAATTGATCTCATCCCTAGAGAAGAACAGTTCTTCCATCACATTGAAAAACCTAACATACCTTGTCATCGATGAAGTAGATCTAATCCTATCATACGGTTACAACGAAGATCTAGACAAATTGACAAATTACCTACCTTTGAAAACCTTACAGACTTTCCTAATGAGTGCCACTTTGAACGAAGACATTAATGACCTAAAGACCAAGTTCTGTCGTCTACCTGCCATTTTGAAACTGAATGACGATGAATTAACCAACCAGAACAAACTTACACAGTACTATGTCAAGACCACTGAATTTGATAAGTTCTTATTGACTTATGTGATTTTCAAGTTGAATTTGATCAAGGGGAAGACCATTGTGTTTGTGAACAATATCGATAGAGGTTACAGATTGAAGTTATTCCTGGAACAGTTCGGGATCAAGAACTGTATTCTGAACAGTGAACTACCTGTGAATTCAAGATTACACATCGTTGATGAATTCAACAAGAACGTTTACAACTTATTGATCGCTACCGATGATAGTGACAACATCAGAGAAATTGACGAAGATGAAGACGAGGAAGAACAAGTGAAGTCCACAGAAACCAGTAGCTCCAAGAAGAAAGACAGTTCGAAGAAAGATAAAGAGTACGGTGTCTCCAGAGGTGTTGACTTTAAGAACGTTGCATGTGTGCTAAATTTCGACTTACCATTGACTGCTAAATCATACGTCCACAGAATTGGGAGAACTGCTCGTGCTGGTAAGGCTGGTATTTCCATTTCATTTGTGATTCCAGAAAAGGAATTTGCCAAACATAAGATTGCCTCTTTGAAAACAGCAAAGAAAGATGAAAAGATCTTACGTCGTATCATTAAGCAACAAGGTAAGCTGGGCTTTGAGATAAATCCATACCAATTCGACATGAAACAAGTTGAAGGGTTCAGATACAGAGCCGAAGATGGGTTTAGATCAGTGACACAAGTCGCCATTAGAGAAGCAAGAGTGAAGGAATTGAAGAATGAATTGTTGACAAATGAGAAACTGAAACGTCATTTTGAAGAAAACCCTCAAGATTTGGCTAATTTAAGACACGATAAAGAATTACATCCTTCTAGGGTCCAAACTCATCTAAAGAGAGTTCCAGAATATTTGTTACCTGAAGGTGCTAGACAGAATAAGAAGAATGTTGGGTTTGTTCCGTTCCATAAGAACAAGGTTAACAAAAAGAGAAAGGGGAAGAAACAAGGTAAGAAGGCCGATCCTCTAAAGACTTTCAGAAAATGATTTGAAAGATTCATCATTATATAACGTCATTGGTTGCATTCATTAATAAAGTTTTGAGTTTAAGGTTATACATATTGTAGGTAGAAGTTGTCATAAGTAGGTATTAGTATTTCTCAAGCAGGTCTTCTAGAGTGACGACACCGTTAAAGTTCTCATCCTCAATGCGATAGATTGCAGCTTGACCAACTCTTTGGGTAGAGACAGTAGGTCTTACCAACTCATTCAACAACTCAATCTTATTACCCAATATCCTGTTGTTCCCCCAATCTAAGGTATCGACGAATTTCTTGATCACAGATCTGACGTTATCATCATTTGAGATTTCATCATACATGAAACCGGGTCTTAGAAAGATGGTTCTAAGATCCTTTATCCCTTCTAATTCATATTCAGCTTCTCTTTTGGATTGGATATACCCTTGAGGGAGACCAGGAAACCCCTTGTCCGCTGAGATGTAGACAAATGATGGCTTTTCAGTAGTTGTAATCTCTTTGAACGTTTCAGCAAGCAAAACAGCAGAGTCTCTATTGATTGCATCATAAGTGTTGAATGATTCTTTGGCCAAGGGGTTACCAGGCTTCAAGAACCCTAAGAATTCATTGATGACTGAGGAATTGCTATTCACCACCTTCTTATAGTTCTGGTTTTCGAGTAGTATACCCAAGGAATGAACGACGCTTGTTGCTTCTTTCAATTCTTGCTTATACGTTTCTGGTTTGAAGATGTTGGCGGACTTCCAGTCCACTTGACTGACCCAGAATGCATCCTTATGAGAGGTGACTTTTGGAGGTGTACCAGAGCGACTATTGAGTTGTTAATAAATCGATCATTGACGGCATTGGTGTGGCGTACTCACGTCAAAGAGGTGACCTTAAACCCTGATTCGATACCAGCTTGACATATTCTTCTACCTGAGGTGAAACTGTTAGTGATGGCTCAATTAGGAGACGGAGGAGACAAAACGTACCTAGAAAGCCGGCACCGCCGAAAACAACGATCTTAGACATGATTGGTAGGCGTGATGGTGGAGTTCAAGTGGTATTTACTCCTCGATTTCCATCATCACTCGATTTTTTCTTGCTAAAGAGCCTCCGCGAAACCTTGATCTTTCAGTGGAGAAGTCTTGAGAGGTGTTAGAGTACAAGAGAGACGGCCACGGAGGTTCTGGTCGAAGAGAGAATGACATCAGAGAGAAATTGTGTTATATACTATATTCGTGTTGATTCAGCCCAGCACAAACAGCTGGGAAACTTAGAAAGTATTCCTATAATTACACCTCTCAACTTGTGCTAGTAGGACGAAGACCTCGCTGGCTATTACCCATTTCTGTTAAAGAGCAGTGAGTTTGCATAAATCTTGGAGATTCACCTCACTTTGTCCAAACGGTTTTGTGTAACATTAAATTTGCCACAAATCCAACTTCCAAAACTGGACCACAATTTTATCTAGGACCGGAAAAACTCTTGAAAATTTCCCCAGATCTTTTGGTGCGTCAGCTTGCATGTGAGGTTTTTCCGAGATTTCAGAACAATAGCCAGTGCTTTCAAGGCAAAAATGAGAGAGGTGATAGACCACCAATAGGCCAGGGGCTCTGGAAGCATCCAGATGTTTGACTCCGAGCTGGGCCTGATACGTATGCGGCTCTTAGCTCTGAGTGCACCTTTCTAAGAAGCATACCAACGTTCCGGGCCCAAGAGAAGGATCAGCTATGACAAAGAGAAGCACTTTGCCGTAATAGAGCCTTTCCGCTCCACTGAAGACGTTCCAGTTTGAGAAAGTCCACAGATGAATCGCTATCACGCACTAAGGAAAATTTCAATTTCTGTCTCAAATTTGAGCTAAATTCATGCTGATGCGCCTGATATCGATCAATTTCTGTCTGAGAGGCATTGATACAAATACAAGAGACCCCCCAATGTAATTCTCCTCCCACGAGATGTTGTAGCCAAAGAGAACACCTATAAATCATGTTTATCAAAGCCAGCTTACTATTGTGCGTACCAACAATCTTGATTTGCTCCACGTATGCCAGTGCCGCTACAGAATCAAGTTTCACCCGTACCACAATCACCTTATACCCAAGAGAGGAGCCACCAGGGCCAGAGCCAACATTAGTCTGGAACACCGGTTATGACCCGAACGGGGACTTACAAACCACCCAATCACCATTCACACAAACCCAGTTTAGACCTTCTCAGACTCTTCAAGTCCCACCAGCTGGGACGATTGGTCTAGCCTTTGACGCTACGGGGACTGTCGGCACTTTGAGAACTTACCCATCTAAGACACTTCCTACTGCTAAACCTTCCAAAACTGACTACTTTGGTGTGTGATATATTGAAATTATCTAAGAATAATGCTAATAGAAGACTTCTGATCTGTGTAATTAGTGTAGCCCTGGGCTATAAATATTTGTAGTCTTTAACTTCTAGGTAACGGGAGCACTTTGGGCATCAGGATACAGGATCCAGCACGCAGAATCAAAAGCCTGTTTTCCTTGTAATTGAGCCTTCACCTCCTTGTATTCTCGCTATGACCTATCACTAGCCACCTGTCAAGCCATGTAGCCACATCTGATAAGAAATTTAGCGCGATTTCGGAAAAGTGTCACAACAACAAAGCACAAACCACGTTTCGAGTCTTTGAAGGGCTATAAAAGAGACTGTAACTACGGATCAGGCTAGCGACATCTCAACAGTTCTTCATAATGCTAGGAAATCACCCCAGTGAGGACTTACCCCAGCCCCCAAGCGTCCGCAAAAGATCAAGTGCCGGTAAAACAACTCACTCAACCAGGGAGGACCCCCAACAACTGCAGACACAGGATGAGCTGGTAGCCGATTCTAACATCTTTGAAACTTCATACACAGGAGAGAGGATACAGAAGGTGCCCACCGTTGTTGAGAACGAATACAAGGAGTCTCTGAGTAATCTGTGGGGTTACACCTATCTGGGATCAGAACTATTGGAGAATAAAGGTGCTGTTGCGAGGGACCATGTGAGTATTAAGACAGGAGATACATTGACTACATTACTAACTGTACCGATAGATGGCCAATGAAAGAACATTCTTGTCATGGATAAGGACATCGTTAGGTTTGGTCACTGTTGGCGTGGGGATAACACAATTGTTCAAACTTGTTGAATTTGATAGTTCCAACGCTGATTCCAAACAAAATGAGTTCATCATTAACGCAGGGAAGCCAATTGGTGGTAAGTGTGTTTGAACTGGTGCATTTTAAGAGAGTACTAACGGTAGATATCAGCCACCTTCATCATAATCGCCATATTATGTGTCATCTTGGGAACTTCAAGATTCTTTAGAACTCAGCATTTACTGAAGCAGGATAAGTATCCAGCTTCAAGGTTCTCAGTATCACTGTTGGTATTCTTGATCCTAGCGGTAAGTCTGACAAGATCGATTACCTTATGGCCTATACTGACAAATCTTTAGATAACACTAGTGACCTTGGTTTCGGTGTTATACGATAACACGCGATGAGAGAATCAGCAATGTATTTATAAGCCAGTTTATGTAGACAGATATGCCAGCCTGTTGTCACCTACGTGCCAATGAAGGCATCCTACTACGATTCTCTCATCATTGCTGGTTGTGCCAATGTTACTATTTATTTTAGGGCTTTACTCACTTTCTAGATATTGCACGTGACTGACGCTAGGGCTCTTACTAACAAAAATGTTTTATTTTTCAAAACCTCTCTGTTCTGAAAATTACCGATTTCATTCACACCAACGATTCTGAAAATTACCGGTGTCCCAAGGAGTCCAGGCAGGGATTTCGCGACTTCCTGAAGGGAGACAGAAAAAACCTCCCTGGTCGCGACACTCTGAGGGGACAGCGAAATCCACAAACTAAGAAAAATATGAAAAAAGGAAATCCTTCAACAGTAATCAATAGAAGAACACCATATAACTAAATCTATTCAAAATGGTATGTCGAGAAGAAGCACCACGGCTAGAGATCTTAGAATGAGAGAGCACACGAACGAACGAAACACCACTGTTTCAACCATCCTGTTATGTTATCTGAAGAGTCACCAATGATTTGTTAAAAGAGTCGTTATTAGAATGGAAGGCAAATGTGAACCAAGCAGCGACACCACTAGAAAGAAAGGACAAACGACGTGTACCAGAAGGAAGAGAGTGTAATACAACCCATGAGGAATCTGTAATACCGGATATGCATACCTAGAGGGCCCCTTATTTCAATTTCAAATCCACCTGTGAAAACTTTCCGATTGCCAGATACAATCAGCCCAACCTCCTCCTACAACGCAAGCTTCTGTCCATTTGAAGGAACTTCCACGACTCACTCTAAGCAACACCATTCTGAGATCTCCAGCCAATGTTGAAATATCTATCAAAGACACAAGTACTAACAATTTTAATAGGGTAAAGTCCACGGTTCCTTAGCTCGTGCTGGTAAAGTTAAATCTCAAACTCCAAAGGTTGACAAAGAAGAAAAACCAAAGAAACCAAAAGGTAGAGCTTACAAACGTATCTTGTACACCAAGAGATTCGTCAACGTCACCTTAGTTAACGGTAAGAGAAAATCAAACCCAGGTCCATCATCCAGTTAAATTGTCCCTCAATGATTGAAGGAATATGAAATCCACCAAGGATTGTCTTACGTTGAATTCGAAAATGAAAGATTTGATTGTTGAAGATGCTTTTTGGTGAAATTTATGTATTTTGTTGTATATTTTTCAGGTAAATGGCTATTAATGTTATAAATGAAGTGTAGTGAGTCACTGTGTGTCTGATCTAAAGCATAGGCTTGTAACGTATGACCATCCACCCACTACTAAATGTCAACGATCTGACACCAAACATTAGTACGTTATCTCGGCACGTATGTTTCTCAACCCAAATTTTTTAGAAATAAATTTTCAGTGCTAACTAGACACAATCTACACCATCATCGTTAAACCTCCCTCCAAACCAATCCACACCATGTCAGATACAGAATCCATAGAGATCAACATGTTTGAAGAGCCAGAAGGCTATAACAAACCACCACCAGAGCATCATTTCAGCCCATACAGTCGTAAATCCGGTAAAGAACCAAAGGACATCAACTTGAGACTAGTGGGTGCATCACCATTATGGGGTCATCTACTATGGAATGCTGGTATTTTCACTGCTGATCACATAGACGAACACCCTGAGCTCGTGGAGGGGAAGGATGTGCTGGAACTAGGTGCCGCTGCTGCTCTGCCTAGTATAGTATCAGGTCTGAACCACGCTAGAACAGTCGTCAGTACTGATTACCCAGATGCTGAGCTGATTGAGAATATCAAATATAATGTGCAGCATACTGAGACATTAGACACAAGCAGGGTGTATGTTGAAGGTTATATTTGGGGGAATGACTATTCTCCATTATTGGAAAAGATTAGAGATGGTGAACATGCTAACAGTGAGAAGAAGTTTGATCTGATCATCCTTTCAGATTTGGTCTTCAACCACTCGGAACATCACAAACTACTACAGACTTGTAAAGACCTGTTGGCTAAGGACGGGAAGTGTCTAGTGGTCTTCTCACCTCATAGACCATGGTTACTGGAAGATGATTTAGGTTTTTTTGAGACTTGTAAAGAATATGGCTTCCAACCAGATAGAATCAGTTTGGTTCAGTGGAAACCTATGTTCCCAGAAGAAAACCCAGAAACAGCCGAGATCAGAGCTAGAGTTTACTCATACTATCTGACCTTTGAAGACCAAAATTAGAGATTCATTTGCATTGTACTACTAATATATAACTACACTAATCGAAAACTTCGTAAACAAATAACAACAAAATCATTAAACTATAAGACAAGGGACAATTACAACTTTATTAACATCATTAAGGGTATCTCAATAGAAACCACATTCCAATCTTAGTTAGGACGACCGATGGTGACGGTATGTGTTTGATATTGAGTGACAACTTTCACAGCAATATCTGGTCTCTGACTGAAGATTGACGTGGTTGAAGTTGGAGTTGCAGCAGCTTGGGCTTGAGCTTGGTTGACTTGCACAACAGAAACGTGTGATCTGTCACCAGAGTCTTGATTTTGAGCAGCGACAGTGTTGGCAGTGGCAGCGACAGTGTTGGCAGTGGCGGCAACAGAGG
This sequence comes from Taiozyma rabaulensis, assembly GCA_030574855.1. Classification (NCBI taxonomy): domain Eukaryota; kingdom Fungi; phylum Ascomycota; class Saccharomycetes; order Phaffomycetales; family Wickerhamomycetaceae; genus Taiozyma; species Taiozyma rabaulensis. The sequence continues at coordinate 23,636 of JAJMFP010000205.1, forward strand.
TGCTCGTCAAAGTGGTGGTGATTCTAGTCTGTTGGGCAGGGTATGAAGTTTGAATGGTTGGTTGAGTGGAGGTGGAAGTAGCAGTTGTGGATTGGGCAGCTTTGGTAGTGGTTGATTGGACAGCGTTAGCGGAGGTGGTGTCAACTTGTTGGGCAGAAGAGGTAGTCTTGGTGGACAAAGTGGTTGGTTGTAAAGTGGTAGCTGAAGAAGTGGCAGCAGCAGTGGTAGTGGAAGTGCCACCAGAGACAGCATTCAAAGCACTCTTAATAGCAGCAACAAAAGTAACACCATTAACTTCATTGGCAAAACCTTGAGAGGCATCCCATAACATGATACCACCAAAGTATGAGCTTGAACTGATAGTAGATAAAGTAGACTCAATGGTGTCAATACCAATGTAACCAGAACCAGCAGCAGAAGTAGAGCCCGGCAGACCTAAGTACAACTTAATGTCTTTGTTTGGGGAAGTGTTAGCGGCATAATCGGTCCAAGTGTCCCAGTTGAATTGCTTGTCCACGTTACAGTAGTTGTTGTAGAATTGGATATAGGCAAAATCGATCTCAACTTCTGACAGAACATCACCGACAGATTCATCAGGGTAGACACATTGTGGAGCAGCTGCTAAGTAGTAATCTTTGGAACCAGTAGCATAGTATTCCTTTAGCTTCTTAGCCAAAGCGACATAACCAGTTTGATCTTTGTTCTCAATGTCAAAATCAAAACCATCAACGACAGATTCACCAAATGGACGGTCAGTACCATCACCTTCACCGAATAGGTCCCATAGAGTAGTGGCAAAGGCCTCACCTTCAGAATCACTGGTGAAGCCGTAGGAGCCAGAGGCACCACCCATGGACAACAAGATCTTTTTACCATTGGATTGACAGGTCTTGATATCAGCAGCGATTTGATCACACTTCAATAACCCACTGGAACTCTTTTCAGAGCAGGCGTTACCAAAGTTCAAAGTTGGAGTATCGCCAAAGCCAGTGATGAAGGCAAGAATCAAGACATCGACATCGTCAGATTCACAGTAGTAGGACAGATCTTGTTGAGAGCCAGCAGAGTTTTGACCCCAGTATAGGACAACGTTGGAGTCAGAAGAGGCATCAAAGGCAGCAGTAGCAAAAGTGACAAGGGACGCAACGGTGGAAAGGATAGTGGTGGATAATCTCATGGTGAATATAGAGTAATCTTGAATCTAATTGGTAGTTAAAATAAGTAAGGAATGAATGAATAGATTTGAAAGATTGTAGATTAAAGTGGACTTGAACAAGGAATGACTATAGTTGGAAGTTGTTTCAAGTGTTTTAATCGTTGTCGTTGAATGAGTGGACGTAGTTGATGGTTTCGACTTGTGAGTGACAGTAGAAGACGTGGATGATCGTGGACTTTATAAGTTTCGAGTAGGTTTCAGAGTTGGGGAGCGACTCCTGTGGAAAGGTACAAAAGGTGTTTCATCTCGATGTATTTATACACAGGGGCCTCCTTCGGGAGTTTAAAGCGCAGATTTGGAGCTGCAGAAGTGGCCCCTGCGTGGCTGGTCGAGCAAGTTTAGCACAGAAACGGCCGTGCCTTCTTTCTTCGCTCGCTGTTTGGGAGTTTCGCCCGCTGCGGATTTCGTGTCTCGAGGTTATTGTCTGCTGCACCTTCCTGCGCGATGCCGTTTTCGCGTTTTCGGTGACGTTTGTGTTTTTATTCACTGGCAGCGCGCCTGGGGCTAGGCAGAGCCAGCGAGGGCTGGGCGGGGCTTCTGCCTGGTGGTTTCGCGGGTTCTCTGCCCGGAAGAATTCAGGCTAGCGAGAAAGTGGCTGGTCCAGCGAGGGTCTGGAACAGAGCAGAGAACAACGGCACTGGAACCCGATCAGCAACAACGGGGAGCTACACAGGGCTGCGTGCAAGGTTGACATTGCTCGTAGCTTGGTCTCCATGGCCTCGTATTGCTCCTTCTTGGGGTTATGTCTCGTTCTTCTTTCAGGTACACTACCTGAAAGGCACTAAAAAAACGCGCTTTACTCCAAAGGTACAACTAAGAAGGGGAGAAATCTCAGGGGCGTGCAGCTTTCCAGTGGCGAGAAAAACAGTCTAGAAGGAGCCTAAGCTGCCAAAATCTACCCTTTAAATTTTGGGCCCCGGGACTCGGGGGACCTGCCAGTCTGGTGTTCTCGGTAGAGCCAACCCTCATCTGGCTTAGAGCTCCTCAATTGTTATATGCCCGGTTCATCTTGAGCCATCCACGTAAAACCCTATTACACAATCAATTGAGCTTCCTCGATGATCACACTGACATGGAACAATAGCAATTTGTACCCTCCCCCTTCTTCTATGATCGCCTTCGCTGTGCACCATTTATGTTACTCCTTATAGTAATAATCGAAGCGAGATTTTCAAGATCGTCAGGAACTACTATTCATGGGGATTTGGAAGGCTCGCTAGGAAGTACAGAATACGAGCAGGCTGGTTCAGCTGGGAAAGTGGAATACGTGATGATTAGTCGTGATGTAAACAAACAGAGTACTGTTCTGGTTGAGGCTTACTTACTTTTCATCTGGCAGCTTACCAGATTAGTTCAAGATGGCTCATCGCGATGAGGAAGAGCCAACCTTTTTAGTTACAAAAGGTGGGCAACAATCGAACGAGGGTCGATACACCATCAGCTACAGCGTTTTAGAGCTTAGCTTCTCAAATAACTATGGCACTCCCCTATCCCTTTTGTATAAGGTCTTTGATCAGGTTCTGTTTCCCATTGAAGACCCTCATGATCTTCTCCATATCGAGAACAATTCTACCACATAGATGTAACGCCACCAAAACACATCTAGCCATGCTCACGCAAGCAAAAGAGAGGTAAACAACTCAATTAGTGATGAGCCTCCGTGACAACGCCATATCGGGTTTATCCTGTTTGAGTTCCATCGCCCATAGCTTCCTTCCTGTTCTAGTATCAGCCAGCCTAGCAAACCTCCGAACTTGAAATGCCGGCAACCAAAAATGGAAGAACAGAGACACCAACAAAGCGAATTACTGCTCACTGAAACCTGCCGTATGACCTCATCAGTAGCCTACCTATTGAGTGCCACATAGACACCTCGAAACAGTAAATAACAGTTTTTTAATGGTCCCAGTTCCTCTTCTTCTCATGTTTTGTGTAATCGGCATTTCGGCGTTTGGTACTCGCTTATTTTTCGGTTCGGGCAGCAAACTCTGAGATCTCAGATCGCGGGAATCGTGATCTAACAGCCGTAACAAGTGGGCAAAGGCAAGGCAAAATGGTTTAAACTACATAATCAGTGTTGAAGTTGAGTTTGACTTTCGGATCTAAGATGCGTAAAAACAGTTTGTATTAAAGGATTAAATAACAGTACGGATAATGCTAGTGTCAATTCGTGAACGTCGTCAAGAAGATGAGTATCGTGCTTCATCTTGTTGTAGAACCAGCTACTTTATTATATGCAGGTTGGCTCCCCAGGAGCTAGTGGAGTATGGTCATGATTTCTCATAGTAGGAAAAATGTGAATGTGATCAATTTCCAGATGAAATGGTCGATTGAAGCGACCTTGGCACCACCATTATTTGATTTAGTGGATGAAGCAGAAGCGGAAGCAGTAGCAAAGACCAAGACATTTGAGACTTCAGTGGAAGTGGAACCGTCAGATTCAATAGTGACTAAAGTGGAGGCAGATAAGACTTCTGATGAGGAGACAGCACGCTGCACAGATGGTAGAGTCTTCTTGACTGCACTGACGAAAGTAGAGCCATCAATAACATTTGAAAACCCCTGGGAGGCATCCCATAGCATAATACCACCAAAGTTAGAGCTTGAACTGATATTGGAGATCGTCGTTTTCACCGTGCTGACTTCGGTATAACCAGTGGTAGCAGCTGTTTCGGAACCTGGTAGACCCAAGAATAGTTTGATGTTCTTGTTTGGTGACACATTGGTGGCGTAATTTGACCAGGTATCCCAGTTGAATGATTGACCGATGGAACATTTGTTGTTGTAGAACTGAACAAAGGCAAAATCAAGTTCAACCTCTGACATCAACTCACTCAGACTGGCATCGGGATATTCACATTGCGGAGCAGCACTGATGTAGTAATCTTTGGTACCATTCTTGTAATACTCCTTCAATTGGTTAGCTAGTGCAACATAACCGGTCTGTTGTTGGTTCTCGATGTCGAAATCAAACCCATCAACAACTGCATCACCGAATGGTCTCGCATAAGTGGTTGAATTACCTTCACCGAACAAGTCCCACAATGTCGTAGCAAATAGTTTAGCTTGTTCATCACTGTAGAAGCCATAATAACCACCAGAGCCACCCATGGAAAGCAAAATCTTCTTGTCATTGTCCTGGCAGGTCTTGATATCTTGGGCCATTTCGTCACAATCACCATTCTTGCAAAAACTTGTGGTTGGAATCTCTGTGAACTGGGTGATGAATGATAGGACTAGGATGTCCACATCGTCTGACTCACAGTAGTATGACAGGTTCTGTTGAGTCCCTGAGGAATTCTGACCCCAGTATAACACCACATTACTGTTGGAATCTGGATCAAAAGCAGCTTGGGCACTAGGTAGTAGCGCAGAGGCAAGTCCTAATAAAGCAGCAACTCTCATCTCTGTTGAAATAGATTCTTTTCAAAAGTCACGAGCACCGAAGTGGGATGTAGCTATATGTAAGAGGGCCAAAAACCTTCGATCAAATCGTGCAGGATTCCTCAGTTATATATCCAACAGAGGACCTCACTATAAATCTGCGAAGGGAGTAGACATGGGTAATTCTTCACAGTTCTATTTTTAACTTGCCTTGGTTATAACTACTGTCAAATCATCTTGTCAAGCCGATGATCATCGAACATTCGCACCCTATTGGCATTAAATTACTTGCATCGAACGCATAAGCCCACATCAATAGCTTCGCTCGATGAGGGACGCACTTGATGAGCATTTGAGTACTTTGAGCGGAGATTTCGAGCTTCTGAGTATCCAACCCATGAACCAGGCCGTATATGACCTTCATAAGCAAGTTGTGGCAGCCCAGCCCACCTCAGAGACTCTTAATGGTCCATCATAGACCAAGCAAGTAACTGTAGAGGCATCGAGATTTTTACGATCTGCGGATAATTACCTTTCCCTTTTTGGCCGATGTTGTTTTGATTTTGCCGAATGCGGAAACAATATCGATCGGGGGCTTGAAGTGACATAAAACGTTTAACAGTTCGAATCTGATGATGAGAGGAGGCTCAGAGATGGGGAATAGCCAAGAAAGGTGTGTGCTTTATGAATATTGGCTGTGAATACGGAAAATGCAAAAAAGATGGCAAAAAAGATGGCAAAAAAGAAATAGTGAAGGATGCGAGGTTCGAACTCGCGCGGACAACCGTCCAGTAGATCTTAAGTCTACCGCCTTAGACCACTCGGCCAACCCTCCGTTTCTGAAATTTAAAGAAATGCTGTTCACTGGAGTGAGCAACACTGGTAGGGGACACACAATTTATAGCTACATAGTTTCAGAACGCCACTGGAGACGCAGATGTCCTTCAAAGGAGAATGTGTTCCAGTATTTACACAGATGGTTTCTGTAGGGTCATATCTCATTAAATTAAATGTATATACAGGGGTTTATTCGGCCAGATTTCTTGAAGTTAGTTCATCCTTCAGAGCTGAAAATTGATCCTCAGCGTATGGAACTCTTTTAGCCATTGCTTTTTGGATACCTAACTTTTTGATACGCTTTCTGTAATCTTTGGCTTGATCTTTGTTCTTTTCTATCTCTTTTGAAGATTGCTTTCTTCTGGATTTCATGTTTTTCGAACCGAAAAGTTTGGAAAGTTCTTTATAGGATTCTGAAGTTTTCTCTGTGATTGTCAATGGTATTGAGCCGCTGTCTTCGAATGTTAACTGTTTCATCTTCTCTTTGATTTTTAGCTCTTTGTCAGCCAGTGGTAAGCCTAGTTCAACTGGAATGCCATAAATAAACTTCATTCTTGATCTGAGTCTTGTGATCCAGTAGGTACCAGCGATAACACCATCCAAGTCTTCCAGCATCTGCTTATACAGGACTCTCCAGACCTCATATTTTTCATTCCAGTGGCCTGCCTTTGCAAATGACTTCATAAGCAAGTTATAACTATCCACATTTGGGGAGACACCGAATTTGTTATTGAAAGTGTTCAGTGTAGAGATCACCAGGTCAACTCTCCCAAGTTTAGAAAACTTGGTCAACAGCAAGTTCATTGGCTCAACTGGAGGGTAGGGATGGGGAGAAGAAAGGATTAACTGGTAAGCAGCATCGATTTGTGCTTCTGAGACTAACTTTTTCACCAAGATGTTGAGGATATTGCTGTCAACAGGAATTTCAAATGTCTTTAGCAAGTTTGTCAGTTCAACGGTACTAGCATCACCTTCAAGTGCTAGATATTGAATTAGAGCTTTTGTTGAATGATTGTCAAGGGGTATGTTCAATTGTGATCTGTTCTCCAATAGCAAGGACTTACTTTCAGTGTCTTTCAGCAACTTGAAAATCAAGTTCCAAGTGACGACATCAGCTTTCAAGCCATAATGTTTCATGCGTTCCAAATGTTTCAATGCAATTTTGTAAGGATTAGCAGTGTGCTTTATATTTTTCAAGGTTAACAAATTCTTCAACATGATGTTATAAGTGGTAGTGGTAGGGTTGATACTCTCTAGTCTCATCTGTATCAGCAATTCACGACATGTGGCAATGTCCCATTTAGAACTGAAGTAGTGAATAACGTGATTGTAGGAGTTGGCACCTCTGAGGTTGATGGTGTTTGTATTCAGAGGATGAAATAAGTTTCTCAAGATCTTTGGGATGATACCGTTAAAACTGGAGGACTTTTTGTAGTGGAATGTTGAATGGGTCAATAGCTGGATGTACTGTTCAAATTTGACAGGGTCGTTACCAAATTGTGGAATTGCAAAGACTTCAGAGTAGACGTTGTTCGGAAGATGGATCTGGTCTTTGTACTCGCGGTCATTAAGGGCAATTGGTGATAGCTCATTTGGATCTTTAGGTTTTGGTGTGAGAGCAACTAGAGCAGTGATGATGTCCTTTGCTAGTTCCTTATCCAGGGCATTCAAGACTTGGGAGTCAGCTGATCTTGGTGTCTTCTCTTGGATTGCTTGTTTAATCTGTGATTCCTCACCGATGTATGGTTTCTGGTGCTCAATGTCCTTTGACCTCTTCAGTGAGGAAAATCCCAGGGATTTCAGCCCTTCTTGGATGGTTTTTCTATGGAATGCAGAGTCTTTCCCTATCCTGTCCAGATTATCAAGCACAAGTTGGTTATGGTTGACTTTTGCCGGAGTGGTTGTACTCCTCTTCGCCTGCCTCTTGTTTATGATGTCTGGACGTATCTGTGTCAAGCCCGATGAGTTGGCATCTGACTGCCGTATAAGCCATTGATTTCGCTTACACTTGGTGATGTACTGGGTGATGGACCTCAGGAGGACCGTGGACTGTGCTGATGCCATGACTGGTGGTGTTTCAGTGGGCTTGAAGTTGTTCTGTCTGTAGACCAATTTTTCACCTTTCATTTTTCTTCACCGAGATCAACAGCGAAGAGGTGAAGACTTAACATTTCCCATTATCTCCTAAACAAGTGTGGCAGTGAAGCTCAGAAGATACAAACCGATCAGTCAAACTTCCTCAGCTAATGTATTAAAGATGTTTTGCGAGTCTCATACCTCATATAACGAGCTACTTCGCTTCAATGTGAGATTTTGAGCTCAAATTAATAAATCCGGCTATTTCCGTGAAGTACAGTCTACACAGAGCTCATATAATTCATAATATTCATATAGTACATGTTAAATGTTCTAGATCTCACTGAGTCTGTTGGCTAGATCATCTGCAATACCACTGCTGTTCTCAGAGTAGACATAGCGCTTACCACCGACAAGGGCTAAAGCAACAGGCAGGAACACTAGTGCGTGCAAGGAGGCGATGACAACAAGGGAGAACCACATTCTGAAGTAGTAGATGTCAAAGATCTTGGACTGAGTGAATGCGAGCACGATGACACCGATCAGCTTTGTGGTACAGATCCCACCAAAAACAGCACTGCCTACACCAGTGATAGCGTTGAAAGCTCTAAAGTCAACGTTATTCAATCTGGAGTCTCTGTCTGAAACGATGAATGCCCTTGTGATATGGACACAGAATTCAACGGCCAAACCAACACAAATAACCAAGTTCACCAAACTCAAAGCGTTTAATGAGATGGACCAAATGGACATCATACCACCAATGTTCACCAAGATCATAATGACAGTTGTCAATAGTACCAAAGAGCTTCTGATGGAGCCAAGTAGAATAGTAGCATTGAGTAGGATCACTGCCACGGCAATCAAAATCAAAGTGAAGGTCAACTTCACTAGTGTGCTGTATTGGATGAAAAAGATGTAGAATGGAGAGTAAGCAAATATACCATCATGATCCAATGATTTTTTCAACTCTTTGACAACCCTCTGTGACTCTTCGTAAGCTTGAATGAAGTCATGTTGTGATCTCAATGGAGTATGACTGGTTCTGAAAACTGATGACAAGACTGTTTCATTATCAAACTTCACCGAGGAAGTGTACGGAGCTTTACCCCCTAATGGACATGGATCACTCCCCGTTTCAATCCAGATGTTGAAGTACGTCATGAATTCTTCACCTTCAGGGAAACCTTCCATTGTGAATTTCCATTCCTTATCAGCGAAACAGGCACGGCATTGTCTGGCAGGAGCATGAGGTGGACAAACTTCATCTGATTCAGAAGCCTTTCTCAAACGACAACAATCATCAAGCTCTGGGTTCAAGAAGGTCAAATAGTCATCCAACCAACTAGCAACTGGTTCAGCAATAGTGGAGACACTCGATCTCTTACGCTCTTGTTCCAAAATGTTCACCAAAGAAAACTCCTCACAAGTAGTAAATTTCCCACACAGTTTCTGTTGATTCTCTCTAACTGTGACATCTAGATCTTTGATACCAAAATAGATTGGTGGGCCAACGTTCAGATAGTCATAGACATCACTGAAGTAGTCAACCAAGTAAGAATCACTAGGAACTGCGTTTCTCTGATCCAACCCAAACTTGATAGCAGGTAAAAATGCCAAAGAAATACCAAACCAGGCGACAAAGACAGCAACCACGTATTTCTTGTACTTCAGGATGATTGGTGCATAGCCATTCAAGATCTTATCAAAGAAGTGATTCTCGTTTTCATTTTCAAATAATTCACCAACTTCATCCAATGCAACATTGCTTTGTAATTTGATGCAAGGGAAGCAGTCTAGTCTTGAGCTATCAATTCTTTGTTGATCCAGGGCCAACAAGGAGATGAAAGCAGTCAATTGCAGGACGATATTGAACAGCACGGCACCGGCAGAGTACAGTGCAAAGTTTCTCACAGCTGGCATGGAAACACTAGAGGCCAGTGCAAAAGTGAAGAACTGTGATGATGATGATAGTAGTATAGATGGGCCCATTCTACCCACCGCCTTTGCGATTCTGAAAGAAATGGACTCGTTCGGATAAGCGTAGTTCATAATCTTTAGTTCATGGGTGATCAAAAAGATATTGTCAACACCAACAGCAAGGATCAAGAATGGGATAACTTCAGCAATGATCAGCGTTGACTTGACACCAAGGAATGAGAAAAAACCAGCTGATGAGGTCACGGACAACAAAACAATGACAATACCCGATAGACCCAGTGAGAATCTTGTCTTCAAGATGTTGAAACTGCCACCTAGTGAAATGGAGGCATACAGGAACATCACCAAGTATGAAATAACGACAATTTTGACGTCAGTGTTCGTAGACTTGTTCAATTCTGATTCCAGGGATGGTTCTGTATTGAAACTGATTCTCACGCCTTTTGGAGGTTCTAGCTTCAACAAATAAGATTCCAAGGCATTTTCCCATCTTGTTGCATCAACTAAATCGTCAGCTTCAACATGGTTATTCAACAACAGAGTCACAACAATAGCCTTTGAAGACAAAACTCCTTCAATTTCATTATAACCTCCGAATAGGAGCTCTTTTTTCAATGGCTGCTGGAAAGAAGGCAAACAATTCACGGGAGATTCGGTACAATCTTCCAATTTTTTCTTCCATCCAGAAGGCAGTTGACCATCAAAGTACTGAGTGAATGACTCAACCACACATGTAGAGTCAGCTGTTGGCTTGAAACATAGATCTTCAAATGTGACATCATCAACAATGATACTCTTGATTTCTTCTTCGGTCTTAAACCACCACTTGACAACCTCATCGGTTAACACTGGCGAACCGTCTTTCGAAACAATGTAAATCTGTTCATTTCTGTAGAACGGACCAAAGTTGGCATCAAAGAACTCCTTCTCCTTGTAAGCTTCTGCATTGGTACTCACCCATAGGTTGATTGGCTCTTTTTCCAATTCACCAAAGAAGTAGATACCAGATGATAAGAAACCAGTTATGATGATTGTTAATGTAAGAACAGTCGCTGGGTAACTGGCACAATTGTATGCTAATCTGCTAAACCATTTCTCTAGTAGATTGTTCAAGGAGTAGACCTCGTTTCTCATAGAATCTGGGAGGTCTATAATGGAAGAGGAGGTGGCACCCAAGTATGGAGACTCTTCAAGCAATTGGACTCTCTTGGAGTTTTCTCTGTGGAAGTAGATGGCCGCAGCACCAACCAAAACTGCTGAATAGATGATGATGACCGAGAAGGAGAAACAAGGAAGGACACCAACTTTGCAAGTCTTGTGACTGATGTTTTGTAACGTTGGACAAATATCTGGACAGTCTGAGCACGCACATTTGTAAACTGGATCGTCACACCCGTAGGAAGTTGAGTTCAGATACTGAAGATCCCTCTTGTCTTGCTTATCCTCTTTGTACTTGAAGTTGATCTGAAATGGAGACCCACCAAGCAATGGTTTCTCATCGCCGAGGAACTTTAGAAAGTCCTTGTAGTTTTGAGCACCGCCACCAATCAAGTCCATGGCGAACCCATTTGTAGCTGAGAACTTGATGTATTTACAACTATCATATAACTTCTCAGCCATGGCATCATCAATGTAGTATTCAATCTCTGTGACGACTTTCTTGTGCTTATCAATGGAAGTGGCAGATTTGGTGACATCAAGGAAAGTGGATTGATCAGGGGAGCAACTGAATTGGCAGAACAAATTTCTGAAATTCTTTTGACAGGCAGGACACGAGGATATCAGGGAATCAGCTTTCTTCAAATTCTCCTTCAATGAAGCAATCTGATCACTTGTACAACATAGAGCTGTCGTTTCATTCCATTCTGCCCCACAGATAGATATCACTTCAGCCAAATCCTCTTCAGCAGGCGCCACAGCAGGCTGATCCTCAGCAACACAGGGGAGTTCAGTACCGAACAGTGATTTCTTACCACAGGTACCGTAGATTGAGCAATACCCTGGGGCATGTGGGGCGGCGTGGACAGTAAAGAATGAAAGCACCCATATCATGAGGGCAAAAGGTGGCAGGGTTAGACCCTTCATCATGGCAATTGTGAATTTTTCAAAATCAGGAATGCAATGCAGTGATGTTCTAGAAGTCTATCAGAGTAGCAATTGGTCTAATTCAGGCTTTGAAGGATATTATCTATCAACAATTTGCCTCTCTCTTGCTTATTTACGAGAAGCCTTCACAATTCTGAACTCGATAAGAAATTTCGCGAAATCGTTCTGTAAATCGATTCATTTAGCCTAAATAAACTTTACGCAAGTTGCGCTAAACTCACACAAACAGCTCGCTCAGGTCATTGCAACCATCCAGAAGAGGAACAAAAGACGCAAACAACAAGCTACGACCATAATAAACAAAACAATACTGAACATATCTATTAAATACACCATAGTAACCAGACTAAAGCTTAATACTCCTGTAAATTATCCAGGACAGATTGAGGGAAGGCGTCCCTTGGGTGGACGTATTCTGTCTTTTGTGTCACTTTCCAACCAACATACAGAGCGACGTTGAATAGGATACCGATGTAAGTGGTGATGAAAGTCTTGTAGTCGAACTTTGGAATGAAGGCGTTGTAACCGTTGAAAATTGTGCTGATGACAATCAAGAACAAGGAGATGTAGGCAGTGTAAGGTTGGAACCACATTCTGAATGGGATGTTTTCTCTCTTGATGTTGTGATACTTCAAGGCGCGGTTGAAGTGGATGTACGAAAGCATGATGTATAACCAGTTCATGATACCAAAGACAGTGGCAGTGGATGAGAAGTAACCAAAGACTTGTGAACTAGATTGACTAGTGTTCAAGAATGATAAAAGACCCAAGAAGGCTGTGAATAGGACACCATAGAATGGAATACCGTTCTTGTTCAGTTTCAAGAAAAGGTTTGGAGCTTGGCCATCTTTAGCTAGACCATATAGGGCTCTTGAACCTAAGTATAAATCAGCGATAGCAGCAGAAATGACAAAGACCAATAGACCAGCGTTAATGATTGATGGCAAGTATTTGATCCCTGAAGTCTTGATGGCAATAACAAATGGAGAGGCAGAGGCATTGGAGGATTTGGCAGCAACTAACAGTGGGTTGGTTGGGGAGACGGCTAAACCTAGACAGAAGACACCAAAGATATAGAAGAAACCGATTCTGAATAGAACTTGTTTAGAGGCTTGAGGAATGGTCTTCTTTGGGTTTGGGGCTTCACCGAACACAACACCAATAGATTCAGAACCAATGTAAGAGAAGGCAGATTGGATAATACAAGCCCAGAAACCTAGGAATCTACCAGTACCACCTTCAACCAAGTATTCTCTGAAGCCTTGTTCTTTCCAGTATTGGAAACCAATAGTATGACCAGATGGGGAACCACCAAATGAAATGACTAGACAAGTAATGAAACACATCATTAGGACAACAAGCTTTGTTGAAGCCATTCAGAATTCCATCTCACCATAAAACTTGACATTAAACCAGTTAACAAAAATAACAACGAAGTAGAAAGTAGCAATGAAGATACCAACGTTCAAATCTTTTCTCCAGTATTGGATGATCAGCCCACTGGCAGTCAAGTTAGAACAGGTGACAGCAGAGTATTTGAAGAAGTAGTTCCAACCAGCAGCAAAACCGACAGCCTTATCAACATAACGTGAAGGATAACCACTGAAAGCTTTGTCCATAGGAGCAAAGGCAGCCATCTCACCAAGAGACATCAGAACGGTCATCAGCAGACCACCAGTCAAAGTATAAGCAATAAATAGGGAAGCTGGACCACCTCTTTTCAGAGCGGTACCAGAACCAATGATTAACCCAGTACCAATGGCACCAGCAATGGCCATCATATTGACATGACGAGTTTTGAAGTCACAACTTAGTTCCCTTTCTTCTTCAACTGGTTCAGTAAATGACACAACTTCACCCTCAGTGGAGTCGCTGACGGTGGTTTTATTAATGTAAGCGGTTTTCTCGCTGATGCCGCTGCTCTTGAGCTCAATATTCTCAATCATGGCAATCTAGATTCTATAGCTGTGGCGAAGTGATTTATGGCAAAGGCGCAAGCCTAGTACAGGGAATCACATTATATATAACCAAGAGGCGGTCGCCGCCCAGAGCCATCTCAGTGCGTGGTTTGATCTTGATCGAGCCATAAGAATGCGTCTTGATCTAATCTGACGTTGATAGCCAATAGATTGAATATTCTGTCAAGTTGTGGGCCGTGGCGCTTATGTCTCGCACCTGATTACCGCTTTGGGATAAAAAGTGCGAAACTAAAATTTGATTGCATTGTCAGATTGGAGTGACAGCGACAGTCAAGACGACTTATCAGGGTCCCAATAAGCGATTGAGGCCTATTCCAACGTACTTCTTGCCTCTAGATTCTATTACAACTTGCAAGTGGTGCCTGGAGAGAAGATTGTGGGTAGTTCTTCTACAGGAGCAGCTGTACTATTAATCCTCATTTTGTACGCTCAATTTCAGCTAGGCGACGACACCTTGCCATCTCGACTCAAAGTGATAGTGACAGTAGCTCTAGAGTCTAGCAGCTGATCAAAAGAGATTAGATTTCTCCACTCTTCCACTTCTTGAGCACCACGCTACTCTACTAGTGTATCTATGTATGGGGGAAGGGACACTGAAGCTGTACGTCGGTGTAATCTTGGAGACAAGATTTTTCTACAGCTGTCAAAACCAACAGCCAAAGTTATCGTAGATAAAGTCATTGGCTGTGTCCGATCTACAGCACGCAGTTCGCTTGCGTAGCTCCCATCTCGTACTTCCCTGCAATCGAACCATGGCCCGTGTGGACTTGGCACTACCATTGGGAGAAATTTGGACCGCTTTCTCCTTATCCAGTATGGTACGTGTGAGTGCTCAGCGAACGGCACTGTGGCAGGATAATAGACCAGAGAATCGGGGTCCTGCCAGCAGAGCGCCACTTGCAGCGAGGTATCGACACTGTCTATGCGTAAAAGCTGGATGCCATGCTTTGCCCCAGCAGTGACTGCCTTATCAGTATAACTCCGATATCCGAAATTCGTGCTAGCCACTTCTGAGGGCAGATTATCTCATAATCTACGCAAATAGCCCACAGTTATGGTTGCAACTTGCTTGGTACATTATCTAGTACAACCTAGGGTAGCTGATGCCTGATGTCTGTCGACTTTAGGAGCAATTTGGATGCTCTGATCGAGATGAAGCCCATGTGGACATCCACGATTCGTCTGTATCGACAGCTCAAGTATTGACGATTGGTAGCGACCGCGACCAGCTACAGTAAGCAGAATTCAAATCCTCCTCTTTCAATGATGCCATCTAGACACGGGAACAAACAGCGAGCGAGCTACGTATTTATTAGCAAACAGACTCTAGGCGAGGTTTGGGGACTTCGTGATCATTTTGTATTCGACGACGTCGACTTGACAACGCACTAAGAAAACTGCGAAATCGTTCTGTGAACCGAGTCTATTTAGCCTAAATCAACCGCGCTAGCCTAATTTTTCAAGGAAAACAAGGCAAAGAACAACCAAAACAACGCGGAAAACACGCTCCAAAAAGGGCTACCAGAGGCCGAACTGAACAGTTGAAAATGTCACAGCAGGAGTTGATGTCCCATGTGACAGAATACCAGATCATTTACACGGCAAATGTCCACCAGAAGCTCAAAAGTTGGTGTGATGGCAAGCTAAAATTCTACAAATTCAACAACAAGGCACAGATATTCAGTGAGGACAACGTCATCGTTGGTCAAGAGTTCCTAAAGAACGAAAGGAAGCTACAACAGGATACCTGGGGTGAAGAGGTCAAGATGGGTGGTCTTCTAATCACCATTGACTCGATCATTTCTGAATCGGTTAGAGATATTTCCAAGGTCTTCACTAAATCACATGAAGCAAACAAAAGTGCCCGGACGCCTTCCACCATCAGAACCACGACAATCCACAGAACTGCTACATCCACGCCCTCCCCGTCAGTGATACCCACTCTCAAGAGAAGACGTGTCGGCTTGAATAAGCTCGCTACACCATCCAAGCTCCATGCCAGACTCAACACTCCAGTTCAACGGGAACAAAGTCAGAACAGAACCGTTAGCCCGCCCGAAAAGGCCAGAACACCAATTCCAAGACAACCAGAAACCAAAAATCACAAGCAAGTGGCAAATCCAGCTCCAACAAGGTTCGAAACGCCGAAAAGGCCCCCAACTCGAACCGAATTATCAAAACCCACCTCATCGGGTAAACCTGAAGTTCCCAAACTACCGAGACCTCAACAAACAGCCCATTCGATGCAGTCCCCTACAGGATCAGGGACTAAAGCACCTAGTGCGTCTCATTGTCCTGAGACCTTGACACCGGCAGTGATTGGCGCTGATGCTAGAGCTGAGGCCATTACTTCCCAAGAACCTACCCAAATCTCCCCAAGTCTGAACAGGGCCATTTCTACGCTGAAAAGAATCGCTGTGCCTGCGGAGAAAAGAGAATTCAAATCAAGAGATGTGATCAGACCTATCAGAGTGAAAGTGGAAAAGGATGAAGAAGAATCAACAAGTGAAGCGGAAGAAAGTCTAGAACAGGATGATTCACCTTTTGTCACTTGGGACTTTGGGAATAAAGATGATCAGTTGTTGAGAGATCTCCAAAAGCCACTGGTGCCTGTTCAGCCTCGGGGCGTCGATGTTCGAGAAACAACATCTAGAATCGCAAGTTCGAATAGATTGCCTGTGTCGCTCATGTCCAACCACCAAACACCACAGCAACAGCAACAACAACAGCATAGCAACCCTTCCACGACGACTACGACAACTCCATCAAGAAGCAGAGGTTTGAGAATTTCAAGGGCACAACGTGAAGTCATTAGAGTCGCTGCACCGGTAAATAATATCCAAACGCCGGTTCAAACTCCTTCTGCCAATTCCTTACTAATTAACAGAACCATGAACAGAAACCAAAGGCCACTGCTATCAGTGAACACGCCTCAAGAGACCCCCAAACGCAAAGCCCTACAATCATTGAACACTAATAGTGCGAAAAAGCTAGCTCTGAGGACACCAACTATCAAAAGTAAGACTTCCATGATGACACCTGTCTCCAATCCCCAAAGGAAAAAGATAGCAGTCTATACAGGTGACTCTGATGATAGCATTGAAGATTCTCAATCTGTAATACCAAAGTTGGAAAGCAATGATAAGCTGACGCAAACAGAAACCTACAATTACGGTGGTGATAGAGGTTACAGAATCTCAGAACTTGACGATTTGCTGTGACGCATGCGCGCAAATACCACATGAAGGAACATAACTTGGATGAAAATTTGTGATGAACACTGCATTATTTGAAGCTCTGCTTTGTAGTTGTGCTAACAAGCATTTCTGTCTCGAACTTAAAGCGAACGTTACACAGCGAAGTATCATTAAAATATCATCATGTATCATATAAACTAACTGCATTGGGGATGGCGTTGTTCCTTGTTCGCCGCCCCATATTATCTAACAAACAAAACAAAACAAAACAAAACAAAACAAATTGAATATAAATATATCTAGTACTAGCACCTGGACTAATCATTAAACGTCGTAAACCGTCATAACTTGCAACTCATCAATCATCATCAGCACCTTCTCATTCAACAATACCGTCAAAGCGTGGAATGGCTGATTGAAGACCATCAGTAAGAGCAGGATTCCAATTCAAATCAAAGGCATCAAACGAACTGAAAGGTTGTTCCTCCTGCTTAGCCATCAAGTTCACACCGACCCAGTTTGAGTTCATTTCTGGTGGGACTGGTTGTTGTAATTGAGTCTTCATCAGGTAATCTTCAATGTTTGTGGTGCTGGTGGAAGGAATAGTATCGATGGAGAAGATCTCGGAGTTTGAATCAGCTTGTAGTGGGATTGGTGATTTCGAAGAGTTCACTTCACTGAATTCCTCCTTGGTGTTGTATAGCAAAGATTCCAATGGTGTTGAAGTTGGTGTGGTTCCAGAGTTGGTGATGTCTAAAGAATGGTGTGATGAATGGCCAAAACTGGCTTCAGTTGGCGAAGCTATGCTGAACTTGGCTTGGAAGGAAGAATTAAGCGTGTTGATACTGGGAGCTGAGTTCTTCTTAGCATGGTGATGTTTGTGGATGTGGTTATCTGAGTGGTTTCTTGCTCTGGTTAATGAGTAATGATGGCCAGTGGTTGATGTGGTGGAGGAAGGGGAGCCGTCCAAAGAGGCTGATCTTGGTCTTTCATCATCTTGAGTGACACGGGTGATGTCTTCAATGGAGTAATCCTCATTGGACTCAGCCAAGTTATCAAGCTTGTTGTTTGGAACCAACTTCAAGATCACCTTGTTCATATCGAAATCACCATTCTTGTTTAGTAATTCTGGGTCGTGGCAAAAGTCCAGTAGGTGTTTAGCATCAGAATCCTTGGCCTTAACCAGCAAGCAGTTCAAGCTCTGCACCAAGATGGAGACTCTGGTCTCTAGCAGATCCACGTAGGAGGCAGGATACATCTGGTCTTGTTTCTTCTTGTTCATGTAAGTGCAGATTTTGCCATCCTCCAAACAGCGCTTGCATGGTCTCATACCGTCACATTTGGTCTTTGACTTTCTGCAGCAGTCACATGCCTTGCTGACCCTTTTCTTTGTGTGTTTATCTGGCATTGTGGACGAGCTGGTTCGTTGTGTCTTCACTGGCAGACACAGACTCCAAGATCAGACATGGTCCAGGGGGACTGACTGTGTATTTATAATTTGAGAGGTTTGATTGTATGATGTTTTCCAGCTCGGCAAGTTGTCATTTAGGACTCCTGCACGATTCTGCAGCTGTATATGCAAGTGGCAGCTTCTTAAAGCTTAAACTTCCTTTGGGAAATTTAATTACAAAGCCAAAGTCCGCCCAGTCCAGTCCCAAGGGCAATCTTCCCCGAGTTGGGACTTTGCTATTGTCCTAGTCTAGGCCTCAAACCCTGGGACTTAAGACCGGTTTAGCGTGTTGTAAGCGCTAAACGAGACGGGCAAGATGTGCAGATGCGAGCTGTATCCAAAACGGCCCCAACTGCCTTTTAATACCGCGTTCGCTGTCCCTGCCCGTGTCTACAGTACTGAGACACCACCACGGTATTTCGGTTTTAGCTCTTCCTGGCCCGCGCCAGTTAACTCGGGAGCTCCGAAGCCCTGGAAACTGGAACCGGCAGCGAGCAATCGGCAGAATATTAGTAAAGCCAGCTCCATCTGAGACCCGATAACATCCTGTAAGCTCTGGACTCTAGAAAAAAACGTTCGATGGGCTTCCATGTGGACTTGGTACACCAATCCCCCAGACCCGTGTTAAAATCCCTCAAATACAATCTCTGGCAAGTCCTATAGAGTATTCTCCGTCTGAGTAGTACTCTGCTTTTTACCTCTATAAGGCCAAGATCATAGAGTGGGGCACTAAAAGCTAAGCTTAAACTGGCGAACCCTGGACACTTGCTTATTTTCTTTTTAAGATGAGCTATATAGTAATTTTGGGCGTCGACGTCGCCGAGGAACTTTCCATATTGCTTCTGTGCATCATGATTCGAATCGTGTATACGTAAGCAGCTAGTTTCACCTAATCTGCGACTTATCATAATCATGAGTTGCTTGAAGCATCCACCTTTAGCGGTTTCTAGAAGCTCAATGTCGTCAATGCTGCGTCAGCCTTCATCGTATATCAGAGTTAATTGATTCTCAAAGAGTACTCTGTACTTAACTTAGCTTATCTCGAGATTTGTTGAAATTTGCTCAACGTACAAACAGCTACTTCCCTCCAAATTGATCTTGAAGCCAATTCATCAGCAGCTATAGGAATAACAGACGCCGAGACAGTAGATGAAATACACTAACAGATAATTGAAGCCACTTCTTGAGGAGCGATAGATGATTACTGTTTGGCTAACTTTCTTTATGACTCGAGGCCGTATTTAGCGGATAAGGCTGTATACGTTAGCCTCATGGAAGACCTTAGAACCCAAATTACATGCATGAACGTTGGATAATCGTCTCTTATTTGAGACAAATTAAAGGCACAGTGGTGTTATCCACCTACCAGTTTAAGGGATCTTGAGCTTGTTTAGATCATAACAGATTCTAGGCCTGCATGGCTAACTAGGCAAGCGCACCAACCAATACTGAACCTCTAGATCGACGGCCACATCGGTGAAGGTCCCACCCAATACCTATATGATGCACTCATTTAGATCCTATAGATATACAGGGCTCACAAGGACAGTTTCCAGCTCCAGAGAGTCACATCTAAGCGAGTAGTTAACCTTCAGTTCGAGATCGATTAACGCTCGGTTAGACCAAGCCAGTATGGGCCGAGACACTGTGTAGTCCCAGTAACGTAAACAAATTTCTCAAAATGACATCAATTCCTATTCAGCCTGCAGAGATATATGTATGCTTGCGCGCGCTCTAGCATCCTAAAAGAGATGAGTTTTAACCCGCGTGCAGCTCTCGTACCTGCTCTTGCTCTAGCCAGTTATGTGGTCCTTTGAACGAAATGCTTGGTTTCACCTGGCTGAACAATGAACAATGATCCAGCATAGTGGTTGTCACTGTAGACCAACTGTTTTTGAATAACTCGAGGACTTGTGGTTATGTACAAGTAAACCCCTCTCGTGATCTAGACGTCTCTAAGCATGTGCATGTAATTCATGATGACTCCAGCTTTTAGGCTAAACCGTCTCATGAAGGTTCGAGCGAGTGGATAACCAACAAGCTGGCCAAGACTAGCTTGGCTACTTGGTAACTCTTGCTGTTCTGTAGTCCTCTCTACGTTCGGTGTTCATTAGCCTTTGGCTGCTGCTCTTGGTGTTGTGTTAAAGAGTTGAATTGGAGCATCGTTTCGGGTTTAATAAGAATTTCCCCGGCGTTCATTTCCCAATTCGTCTACAAACTGCGGAAAATGACACAAAGAAGATAGAAACTCCTCTGTATGAATAGAAGGTGGAACACACCGTGATGGTGATATGCTGCTGTAAGGTTTAAAGATCACATGCACAGAGAGACGGTTGAACCAGGAAAAACGGAAGTTCGCTGCCGTTGAGAACTGGGGTATTGTTCCCAATCCGGCCATAAGGGAGACCTTTTCCGGATCGGCTCTGCTCATTGAACGGGTCTCGCTGTCAACATTATCACGACTTACAGAAGTGACAATTGTTCTACGTTCTTCTATACATATGATGTCTGGGTTGAAAGTTTTCTAGAACCATTAACTTACAAATGAGGCTAGCTGTTTGGCCTAATATTCCGTGGATGTGCTTCCCTTCTTCGTGAAGAGAACATGGAGTGAGTCTATGAAAACCTCATTATTGAGTACGCTTCACTGCTTAACTTCTGTCATAGCTATCTTAGAAGACGTAAGTGCCTCATTTGATGACTTAGAGGATGCCAGATAAAGCTTTTTACATGCTTCCGATTTGTATGTGTCAAAATGTATGCCTGCAAGAATAAATAATACAAGTTCGCGGAGGAAAAGCGCGGATTACACAGTGATTACATAATCAAATCTTGCTGACATAATCTTCGCCCCCAAAATCAACAAATCTCGAAAAGGTCAAAGACCAATTGCCACTAAAAGGCGTCAAGACTCAAACTTCCAATTGATTTCACCTTTTTCTGGAACAATTGCCGTTTCCCTTTTTGAACAATGCAAAGACTACAAAGACTTCTTGGGCAAAGCCACGGTCTAGGTGGCGCCCCAGCCACTGACGCCCCTGTGATCGATAACAAAGAAACAGTGTACATTTCATCATTGGCCCTATTGAAGATGTTGAAACACGGTAGAGCCGGTGTTCCTATGGAAGTCATGGGTCTAATGCTTGGTGAGTTTGTTGATGAGTACACCGTGCATGTCATCGACGTCTTTGCCATGCCTCAGTCCGGTACTGGTGTTTCTGTTGAGGCCGTTGATGATGTTTTCCAAACTAGAATGATGGATATGTTAAGACAAACAGGTAGAGATCAGATGGTTGTTGGTTGGTACCATTCACATCCAGGTTTCGGCTGTTGGTTGTCATCTGTGGATATAAATACCCAACAATCCTTCGAACAATTGAACCAAAGAGCCGTTGCCGTTGTTGTTGATCCTATACAATCCGTCAAGGGTAAAGTTGTCATTGACGCCTTTAGACTGATCAATTCAAACACCCTGATGATGGGTTCCGAACCAAGACAGACTACATCCAACGTTGGTCATTTGAACAAACCATCCATTTCTGCTTTGATCCACGGTTTGAACCGTCATTATTACTCTTTGAACATTGACTACAGAAAGACCCCATTAGAGACCAACATGTTGTTGAACTTACACAAGAAAGAATGGCAATCAGGTCTAGCATTGAACAACTACGAACATAAAGAACATGCCAATTCTGAAGCTGCAGCCAAGATGGTTAAAATCGCTGAGCAGTACGTCAAGAGAGTTGAAGAAGAGAAAGAATTGAGTGAAGATCAATTAAAGACTAGATATGTCGGTAAACAAGATCCAAAGAAACATTTACTAGAAACCGCTGAGGGCTTAATAGAAGATAACGTCGTCAGTGTCCTAACTGGTGCTGTTGATTCTATTGGTATCAAATAAGATCTTATGGGTTGTATAGTACAGTTTAATTAAACTCATGGTGTGTTGTTTTGGCATGATGATCATGACACGTAGTAGCATGTATAACAACTATTTAATACGTTCCCATACTTGGATATATGATTCACTAAGGAACAAGAATTCTTTCTCCTTCTCCTTAGCTGATAAGTTCTCAATTTCCACCCAGTCTTCATTTCTTCTTAGCTGTATTTTCCAGCTAGACTTGTCATCATCTTGTAGACTTTGTGATTGTCTTGACACTTCATGAATCACATTGGATATTAGTCTGTATTTGACTTGGCCCTCTTGGAACTCCAATTCAAGTGGGAACTCCACAATGGTTTGATTTCTGTTCTTGTTATCTAATGTGATGTCAAGATTCTGGTCTTTGAATCTGTTGAAATGGAGAGTCAAGTATGCAGGGTACTTCTCAATGCTATATCTTCTGATTTCATTAGGTAAGATGTGTTCTTTCAACCCATTGTACTTCTCCAAAAGCTTGGTTAACTTGATCTGTGGGATAGCCTGAGCGCTGGCACCACTCTTGAAAAACGACGTTGGTGGCAGATCCAATGTCAAGACCCAAAACTTTGTAGACACTTCTTTGGTTTCTTCGTTTTCTTTGAAACTAACTTGTTGGTTTTCACCTTCCACTGTGTTGAACTTCTGTGACTGGATCTTCAACTTCCCTTGGAAGCTTTTGCTGATGATCGTCGATTTGGATTCTTTGGTACTGAGTGATTTATGCAGAGTGTTTAGGAGCCATACAAGGAAATCTTTTGGGTTTTTTTGTTGGTTTAAAGTGAATTGCTTGTTGGAAAGAACCCCGATCAACTGTAAGATCTCATGAGGCGAGATGTGGTTCTTAAATAGCTTTGGTGACCATAATTTCCTCACAAAAATAGCTAGTCTCTTGTTCAATTCATTCTTATTGAGTAGTTCTGGATCGGTCTCTAATAACAACGCATCTCTGATGATCTTTGTGTGAGACAAAGCCTGTAGTATCACATTTTGGTAATCGTTTTCCTTGATGTTATTCAACCCGATAAAACCTGGCTTGTACTCAACGCCATTCAGATCGACCGAGGTCAAGCTCTCCAATTTCTCAATATCAGACTTCTCATACTTTGGGTAAATAGCAAACTTGATATCATTCAGCGTGTTGGACTCTATCAGCGTGTTTTCAGGTAGTAAATATGCCTTATAGTTGTTGAAGTTGATAAAGACATGATGATCCTCGTCAATTGAGTGCAGAAACGCCGGTGAGGTCTTCCCACGGCCCTGGAAGTACTTCCCACAGACAAGACAACCATAAACGTTAACGTTCGACAGCGTCACACTGCAAACCTTTTCGAAATCGAAGTCTAATCTCTTTCTATCAACTGTGTCCAGGTATGCGTTCTCGAGCAGATTTGGCTCTTTTTGGATCTGAGAAGCCTGGTGTCTCTTGGATGGTGTGCTGTCATCGCTTGCGCTACTTCTTCTCCTCGTTGCCATCACTTAACAAGTGTCAGTTAATGCCTGTTTTATACGTCTCCAAAGCCCATCTCTTCACTCTTTGTACTAACAATTTTGAGCTTCAGTGCTGGCTCTACCGAGAACTTGACAGGAATTCCGCGAAAGTGTTCGATGAGCTTCGAAGGCCGTGGAAATTAACGGAGTAAAAAAGTCAAAAAAGTTGACCACTAAAGGCAAAACAGCCATACAACCACCGCCCAAAAACAGCCTCAATCGGCCTCAAGTCGTCCTCCACAGCCATTGCGTGAGCCCTTTTCTTCTCTGGACTACTCAGCTGAACTTCACGCCCCTGCTCAGTCCTCCTGGTGCCATTTTAGAGAGACCCTTGTCCACTTTTCCCAGATTGCTGCTAATTTAAGGAAATTACCTTGTCGAAAGTGGCAATTACAACAACAAACCACGCGTCATTCAAGTCCCACTCCGTGTCCTACCATCTAGACAGCCAATTCTTCTGCAAGGACGCCTCCCTCACCTCGCACTTTTAGTGGTTCCCTTCCCCATCAACACACAGTCAATAACACACACCTCATTCAACAACAACAATGCCAACGCCTAAGTACAAAGCTGGTGACATGGTCCTTGCCAAATTAGGGACATATCCTCCTTGGCCCGCCATCGTTATACCCCTAAAGTACGTTCCCACAAAAGTGCTCTCCAAGAAGAAGGACAATGCCTACTGTGTTGCATTCTTCAATGACAAGTCCTATTCCTGGAACAGCGAGAAGTCATTGAAACCTTTGGAAAACCCAGGAGATAAAGATCTGAGTAATATTAAAGAAGAAGAACTTGTTGGTGCTTATGAAGATGCTGCCAACTATGAAGGTCTAGAGGACTTTTTAAGAAATGTTCATGAGGCTCTAACGCCTACTCAAGAATATGAATATGATGAATTGTGCTTCTATACAAAGAACACTGTCATTCCAGGAAAGCCTGGTTTATCCAAAAGATCTGCTCCAAAGGGCAAAGGCCAGGCTGTGAAGAAGGCAAGAGTGAAAGCAGCTACGCCTCCAGCTGAAGAAACCGCTGAAGAAAGAAAGATCAGAGGCCACAAGTTCCGTTCTGTGATTCAAAAGGGTCTAATACAGAGAAAGACTGATCCTACAGAAGAAGAATTGGATGCTGTTCATAAGGCATATATCGATTTAGAAGATTATTCACCTCATATCGATGCTGAATTCTTGAAACATTCCAAACTACATAAAGTCCTAAAAGCTGTTACAAGACTTGAAAAGGAACCAAGTGAACATTACAATTTTAAGAGTCGATCAGTGAAGTTGATGTTAGAATGGGAAGAACATATCGCTCAATTGAGGAAAGAGAAAGACTCACTGCGTGATACTCCAAATTCATCAGTCTTGGATTCCCATCATGATATAAAACCTGAAAGTTCTGTCGAACCGACCAAGAGTGTCAATGGTGACCATAAAGAAGAGAATGGTGTCAAGGATGAATAGAAAGATTGTTGTCGACAGCTAAAAAATTATTCTGCTTTTTGAAAAGGCCAAATGACTCTTGCTTCCTTCCCAATTGAGTTCAAAAGAACAACCAAAGTTTTTGGACTTTGCTAGATTTTTATAACAAAACATAATCTCAGAAGAAGAATCATGTTGTGTATTATATGTTTAATATGAATAACTTAATGCAATTGTGAAAAGAATTGAAGTGGAAGTAGTTAGGGTTGACGCTGCTGGAAGAATACGTCTTGTTATATTAGCGCTTGTGGCGAGCTTGAGTGGAGCGCCGAGGAAGTACTAGGTATGGATTACACCGGCTCGAGCAGAAAGTACAACAGCTCATAAAGACTTTGGTATCTATTTTGAGATTTTAATTGCAATCGGTTATTGGATGACAGGCTCCCCGATTGGTAACGTAGTTCTATTTAGCTGGTTTCGATCCTGGTGGTCTTTTCTCGCCTCTCGCCACCAAGAATTAGTGTTTGGGGTCAAGAATTTGGGCACTATGAAAACCAGCTTGGAGCAGGTGCTGGTCAGTCTTTTCATGCAATGCCATCACCGAAGAGTGTGCCACAGAGTGACTGGCTTTGGCTTGATCCAGCGGAGTGCCAGATCTCACGCCCAAGATGCTTAATTTCAAAACATCGTACCAGAAAACAACTGCTGTATCATTTGACCATTAGGACTGTTCAACACCTGGTCAGGAAGCTTCAGGATTCTGTCTTCCAAGGCACCGCCGTTCAAGAACTGTATGGCTTCATGTGAGAAATGGTTGCAATTGTTACGGAACAAATCATAGGACCCGAACTTGAACCTCTCGCTCTGTAGTTCATCAAGGTATTCTTCAAAGATCTCCTGTGGGATGTATGTCTCTCCTAGTTCGATCACCTCCTGAGGGATACCAAATCTCGTCTTCCCTGGCAGACCTTTCGTAGGACCCTCCCTGTCGAAATAGTACTCATGGCCATACGCCACTATAGCAGTGTGGTAAATAGCGTCCAAATCGATCCCAACAAGCGCACGGGAGTAGACCTTGGCAAGACCGTGTGAAATGTCGTAGACGTATAGTTGTACTTTGTGAGCTTCTTCTGCCATCTTGGTGCTTTGTTTGTGGTGGTTTGGTGGTTTGGTGGCGTTCTGGAGAGGAAATCTTTGGCTTAGTTGAAAATTGTGTCAACTTTTTTCTGGTTTCAGCGGAGAAGTGAGCTAAATCTAGACCGAACTTTCTAGGCGGAGGCTGAGCCCAGAACTTAGGTGGAGCCTGGGCAGAGAATTCGCGGAGTTTCGCGGAAGTTTAGGCGGAGTTTTAGGGAGGGGCGGTATCGGGCCATTGTCAGAGCGGTGATAAAGCGGAAATCGAGGACAAAAGCTGGTGGAGCTGCTGGTCTTGGGGGTGTTTACTGTGGACTTTGGTGGGTGCTTGGGTATCTGCCTTTTTCAGTTCTCAGCTTTCCCCTGCTTTCCTGCCAACGCCAACTCCTCCCTCGCTCTTATCTAATTCCGGCAACCATCACACACTTCAATTTCACCCTTTGGATCGGTGATCATAAAAAAAAGTATCAATCATCTCCAGTTTTCCACCGACAACCACCAAAACCACCTCCAGAATCACCCCAGAAACGCTCCCAAATGTCGTCCTCCACTGGCCAGAGCTCCAGTACTACGCAGCCGTCGTCCATCCTCTTCTTCATCGCCGTGGCCATCGGTGTCATCATCGCCGTCATCTTCATATTCTTCTCCATGCGGTACTATGTCAGAACAAAGCTGGGGATCTATGCCACTGCCAGAATCGCCAGCACCAACGGCAGTGGGATTGTACTCGTAAGCGGAGACTTCGCCATGCAGTCATACACGGCCTACCACAACGATCAGGAGAGAATCAGACGCAGAAGAAGAAGACGTTACATGAAGAGAAGAAGACTGACGGAGGAGGAAGTGGACCATCTGTTCCCCGTCAGAACGTACCGAGACTGGCTCGACGGTGGTGCTGAAAGAGATGCTGATAACAGAGATATCCACGAGGAGTTGAAAGAGGAGAATGATGATGTTATTGAAGAACAAAATGATTCCGTTAATGCTGCTGCCACACCTACTACTGATGCTAATGATAATGAAACCACCCACCAAGCAACCACTGTGATCACTGATGAAACTGCTGAAGCCAAAGATGCTCAAATCACACATCAAGAGAATGTCGGTACATCTTCCAGTGCAATCCAGTCCACCCCAGAAGTCGCTGCCACTGCTCCAACTGATCATTATGACTTAGGTGCTGAGCTTCATTATGACTCCGGTTCCTGTGCCATCTGTATCGACACCTTCGACGATGATGATCAAGTCCGTGGTCTGATCTGTGGTCATGTCTTCCATCAAGAATGTCTAGACCCATGGCTGATCAAGAGAAAAGCCTGTTGTCCAATGTGTAAGCGTGATTACTACCTAAAGAACAACAACGGTAATGGTGAAAACAACGAAGAGGAGAATCACAACGAAGAAGACAATAACTCCATCAACAACTTCTCAGAGTTTCAATACACCACCTTGTCTGAACGTGTTGAAGAAATCCTGGGGAGAAACCCAGACATCGAAGAAGTTGCCAAGGAAAACATGCAAAGATACTTGACGTTCAAATGGAGAGTGTTCTGGATCATCATGGGCATCTCAAGACAAGACTTGATCAACAGTGCCATTGTCGCTGAAGATACAAGACGTAGAGAGGCTTCCCAAAACCAGAATGCTAATGTCAATGGTGATGAAACAGCTAACAATGCTGATCAAGCCCAAAGTGCTGAAACGTCCGCCCAAACTGAACCGGTTTCTAGTGAACAAAGAGAAAGAGTAAGAGCTAGAGTGGAAGCTATTGTTTAAATGAAGGTTTTTAGAAATACTGTGCCGGATCACTGTGCTGGTCACAGTGTCGGTTCGGTTTCATTAATATTCTTGGACGTGCCGCCATTCAACATAGATTCAGATAGTTGAAGCTGCGAGCTATGAATAATGGATTAATTATTACTGTGTACTTTGATGTAGTTTTGTCTGAGCAGTATTGCTTGCTAACCAAAATCATTCCTGACGAATTGATATCAATGTTACTGAGCAGCGATATATACGTAGGTGATGACAACGAACTGAGATTTAAAGGTTCGGCCAGTGGAGTCTCCGGTTCACGCTAGGCGAAAACAGCTCGGATGTAGATCAGCAGGCTAGGCTACGTTACAATCAAATTACATAACAACTATTTTACATTAAACTTACTAAAAAGAATTGAAATGCTGCAAGTACTAATCAATTGAAAGTCATAGTACCTATCCCAATCCAAATTTCCCTTAATCAAAAGCATCGCTCGAAAACATCTATCACCTCACCAGCAGTCACCCCATGCATTTTAATCTTTGACTGATAAATCAGCAGTGGCTTCTTCCAAACCAGTTTCCTTTTGTTCTTCTTCTTCCTCACTTTCATCATCGTCGTCACCGGCTAAGACAGCGAATGAAGATTTGACAACGGCTGGCTTGGCAGTTGGTTGTGGTTCTTGTTTTTTAGCTCTGTTAGAAGTGGAACGTGGTGGTAGTTGTTGGCCACGGCTCCATGAGTCGACGGTGTCGGCTTCTGTTAAATTCTTGGTGGTGTTGGATCTACCTGATGGTAAAGCGGAGCCTCTAGCTGAAGACCAGTCGAATTCCTTTTCTTCTCTCTTTGGTTTACGTTCTGGTCTTGGTTGGAAAGCTGAACCACGGGCTGAACCCCAGTCCAAGTTTGGTTCTTCTCTCTTCGGTCTCTCACTTCTTTCACCTCTTGGTTCTCTTGGTTCTCTAGATGGGACACCTGAACCACGAGCAGAAGTCCAGTCAAGGTTTGGTTCTTCTCTCTTTGGTTTTGGTTCTCTGTAACCGGAGCCACGGGCTGACCCCCAGTCTAAATCTGGTTCTTCTCTTCTTGGTGGTCTGTCACCTCTGTCACCTCTTGGTTCACCACCTCTTGATGGAAGACCTGAGCCTCTAGCTGAACCCCAGTCTAGGTCAACATCTTCACCATCTCTTCTACCACCGAAACCGGAACTCTTTTCAGGAGCGGCAACGGCGACAAAGACACGACGGCCTTGAAATTCAGTAGCGTTCAATGACAATGATTTTTCCAATTGTTCTTTGGTTTCGAAAGTGATGAAACCGAAGCCTTTTAATCTAGTTGGGTCAACAAAGTCCTTTGGAGCAGAGACTCTGGTGACAGAGCCTGGAGCTTGCAAGTAGTCTTCGAACCATTCACCAATGGCTTCTTCAGTGGTATCCCATGGCAAGTTGTTGATTCTGGCACGGTATGGAGGAGCATCAGGGATAGGGTATTCTTCACGCTCACGACGTGGGGCATCGAAACAACCAAAGGCTGGGTCCAATGGGTTGGCACCACCGGAGAAACCTTGGCCACCGCCAGTAGTGGTCTTGGTTGGGATACCAACGGTGTTTAAATCAATGTCATCATCGGCCCATGAACCACCACCGAAAGAATCATCTTGCAAGAAGGTGTTCAAGTCCATTTTGACTGACTTTTTTGGAGCTGTAGGAAGAGGATTGTTAGTACACCGTGCATAACATTGCCCAACAGACACTGATCGCTCGTCATTCTTCCAGATCACGGGGATTTCCTGGTAAAAAACACGCATGATGACCGATAATGTCCATATTGCAAGTAATCAAGGTGGAAACATACCCATTTTGAATGATTTTTTGTAGTTGCTTTTCTCTCTCAAGTATACTCCGTAGGGTATTTAGGATGTGTTTAATCTATTCAGCGATTAAAAACGGCAGAAAAGAGCAGTGTTGGTGGAAAGTCCTTTGTAGATTGCAAAGATCTCAGCTGTGTGAATAATTTTCCAAATTTTTTTGTTCGAAACAGAAGATGCTTATGTAATCGTGTGTGGCCGTAGCGGGAAAATAGGCTGCTGTGAGAACAGGCGCATGTGTAGAAACAAACTTCTTTGTTGACAAGTTTGCCCTTTTCCCACACTTTCTGCCCCAATTTGCCACCGGGAACCCAGCGGACTTCACACAGAAGCCCCAATTGCTGCCCGCCCACCTGCCTGTCTGCTCGCTGCCTCTTTCCGCGTCCTCTGAGCCCCTCCCTGGCGACTTCTGGCTACCGCGCTACCCGTTTGCTGTACACAGAGGCGATGGACCACTACACAAGGCTCGTGCAGCCCATCTGGCTGCTGCTGCAGAACGACAAGGCCCAGAAGGTGCTCCTGTGGTGCCTGGGGACCATCCTCTTCGTCCACGTCTTCCTCACCTACGTGATCGGGCTCTCAATCGGCTTCATCAACCCGTTCCTGCTCAAGATATCCAACATTGAATACTCCAACAAGAAGGTCAGGGTCAAGATACGATCAGCGCGTCTGGTCTTCTCCGTGGCACAATGGACAAAGGTCGTGCTGGTGCTCGATGGCGCCGATATCAATTTAAAGCCAGGCCAGGACGTTGCAATTCCTTCTAAGCCTAAACCCAAGAAGGGTCCCAAGTCTAAAGAGGAGCTGAAGGAGAAGCTGTCATCCTTGCAAGAAGACGACATGGCTGGGATCTTCCCGGATAACTTTATCTTCCGCTCCCTGATCAAATACTACTTGCTGTACTTCAGATTTGTCGGTTTGAAAGTATTTGACTTCAACATCAATTGGGAAGGTACAGGGATTGACTTCAATGCTGACATCTTCCTTGCAAAGATCTCAATGCACAAACATGAAGCTGGTAATTTCGGTTTCAAAGTATCGTCTAGATTCTTCCAGCAGAGCATTGATGACATTGAGGTGATTGATACCATTGCATTAGACATTAGAGGTGAAGTCAACCTGAATACCGGTCTGGTATCCAAGATCAAGGTCAGTTTTGAAATCAGAGACTTGTCACTGCCGGTTATGTCATTGATAAAGACCATTGGAAAGCTAAGAGACTCATCACACTTACCATCGAAGTCACGCCCCTCTCATGTTGTGAAAGATGATGTTTACTACCTGACAAAGATGTACAACAAGTTATGCTTTCTTTGTGTCATGGTAAAGTTTGTGGAAGAGGTCAACATCTCATTGGTTGGTTTAAGTATCACACAGATCCCACTAGCTAACTCAGATATCCTAAGCTGTCAAGAGTACAAACCTTTAGTGTTGTTTGACTTCAAGATCAACTCATTTGTCTGGAACTTGCAAAGAATGCACTTCGATTCACCAGGTTATGGTCTTTCCTACACTTACCATGACAAGCCATACCACATCATCTGCAACTTCACTGGTATCTCCGTTCAAATGCACAACACCAAGGATGAAACTTGGAAACCAGTCATGGCTGTTCCTGTGTTGAACTTCACAGGTAGTTCTAACTTAGCCTTCCAGACCATTGAAGCTATTAGAACTCATGAAGAGAGCACTGCCAAGCTGATCATGGTTAGTCATGTCTCTGAACCTGTCTTTGACTTCTCCACTGATGACATCAATACTGCTACCGTGGGTGCTCTGGATTTCAGAAGATACTTGCACAAGTCAAGAGCCATGAACACTGAGAGTGGAAGTGTTGAACCTTCCAATGGCCATTCATTTGCTGATAAGTGGAACATCTTGAAGAGAAACTTCCTGTATTGGCCCTTGCTCGATATGAAGCTGACTGTGGAGAATCCAACCGTCATGGTGAAGAGTGAATTCATGGAAGAGTACTACAGAATCTTGGTTATGAAACTGTCAATCCTTGCTGTCGAGTTGAAGACTGAGAGAAAATCTACTAGTGATGTTTCGCAATACGTTTCCATTGAGAAATTAGACATTCACAACCTGAGATGTCAGTACAAGAACAATCACAGTGGGTTCGACTCAAACATCTTTGGTGTTGAAGACATTTCCATCAGACACAAGTTTGACGTCTTACCGGATCCTTCTGTGGGTGCTACTCTGGATCTATACAACTCTTGCATTGACTTGTCAGAAATACACTCCCTACGTGGGCTGAACCACATCTTCAATGAAGTTGATGACAAGCTAAGGCCTCTGTTCAAGATCTATCATGACTACATTCGTGAGAACTTTGGCTCTGAACTTCCAAAGACTACTACCAAAGAGGCTCCTTCTGTTGGTGCTGATGATACATTTAGTGATGAACGCTCTGCTGTCCAAATTATCAATGACGTGATACCAACATGGCTTGAATCTGTGAAGGTTTGTTTCCATGACTCTACTGTCTTGCTAGGCTCCAGATCGCTGCTGATCTCCAAAGAGTTGATGAAGAACATTGATCCTATCACTCAGAATGATTTGGTTAACGGTGAACTAAGAAAGATTAAGTTTGAGTTTAACACCTTGATGCTGTCTTATTTCTCAGGTGCTTCTGTCAATGATGATGAACAAACTAGTGGCTCCTCATCTCTGGAAGATGATGACAAAGGTTTGGTTGATGTTTCCTCTGATATTCTGACTGATTTCACCAAATGGAGAGTCAAGTTTGGTGTTGAGAAACTTGTTGGTAAGATCTTGTCTGAGAGAAGCTCCAACAAAGATGTGTTGAAAGAGAAGATGTTCTTGAAAGTTCCACAGTACACTGGCTCTTTGATGCCATGCTACGAGCCCCACGAGAAGCTACTATTAAACATCAACATCTCCAAAATTGACATGTTCTACTCCGTGATGACTCACTTCATTCTGATCTCATCTTTCCATGTTATCAGAAACACTGTGTTTGAATTCTTGTTGAGATCACCTACTGTTGAAGTTCAGCCTCACAAGAAGAAGAAATCAACTGTTGACTCCGGTGAAGGCTTCGGGTTGAAACTTGCTAAGGCTGTTGATATCAACTTTGACTTGGACTTTGCTGATTTGATTCTAGTCTTCCCTGATAAGCTAAAGATCAGACTTGAATTGACAAGGGTTAGCGTCATGGGTATCTTTGGTAATCCAATTTTGTTGAACTCCCACTACTTAAGATTATGCGCTGAATCTCCAACTGCTCCTGGCTACTGGTCAAGATTAGCTTCGGCTGTTGACGGTTCCACCTCCATTAACATTGACACTATTATCAACAAAGGTGATGCTAACTGGTTTGATTTCAGCAATGAATGCTGCCATTTGACTATTCCTAACCAATTTGTCATTTACAAGGTCTTTGAAAACCTTTCTGTTACATTCAAGACTTGGAAACAACTACACTATTCATTGAAGCACAACTCCAATGAAATGGCTATTTATCCAAAGATTGGTAAAGTCAACAAGATTCCAAATTTGAACGTGAAATCCAAGAGAATCATCTTCAGTATGGAGGATGACCCATTTGAAGCTGAACTGAACATGATCTTCCAAGTTGGGTTGATGGAGCAAAAGATGCGTGTTGAAAAGATGAACATTTTGGAAGACAAAATTGCCCAAGAGTTATCTGAACATCGTGCCAGAGCCACAAAGTCTTCAACATTTGACAGAACCATTGTTCCTAAGGAACATGCGAAGACTACTGGTTCCTTCATCCCATCAACAATCTCCAATTTGAAAGACAGAGTTCCAAGACCACTTCGTCATTCTCAATCTGTGATGGATTTTGAAATCAACAATGAAAATGGCAAGTCACTTGAGACTAGAGCTGCATTCTCACACATGCTTGGTGTCAAAGAACAGGCTGAAAGCAGAGTCTACAGATTGAAAGAGAACTTCTCCACTTCTTGGATCTCAAGGGTTAAGAACTACAGAAAGAAACTGGAAAGTGAATTTCAATCAAGTGTCAAGTTCTTGTGGGGCTCTTTGGATCCATCTCAGTTTCCTGAAGAGTTCAACCGTAAGGTTTTGGAATTCACCAATCATCCAGCACTGTTCAATTTGATCTTAGAAGGCGTTGATCTGAGTGTTGGTGAACCTTCTTGTGGTCTTGCTAATGTTCCTCAATTCTTACATGATGTTGGTAAAGGTGTGCCAATGGACACTGAGTACTCTCTAGTGCTCCCTGTTCATTTAGACTTGAAGTTGTCTGAGATGAGATGCCATCTAAGAGACTATCCACTACCATTCATCTTTATGCCACCAATTACCAAGAATCAACCTGGTGATTTGCCTGGTATTAGAGCCGTTGGTGATCTGGTTATTGCTGAACAGATGATCCAATCTCAAGCTGAAGTTAGGGAGGTGTATGTTCCATTGGTTCCTGGTTGTCGCGAAGAAGAACATGACAAACATTACTCGCTAGAGGTTCCAAAGACATTGACTCCAATCAAGGTTTACACTGATCTAGAGTGGGAATTGAACTCCGAATTGAGCACTAAAGTCACTTGGGGTACTTCTTACCAACCATGTATCCAGCAGATCATGTTGAACTTAGACAACTTCACCAAACCACCGGTTGACATTTCTGAAAAGGTGGGTTTCTGGGATAAATTGAGATGCCTGTTCCATGCTCGTATGAAATTCCGTTGGAATTATGGTGGTGAGCTTCACATTCAGTTCAAAGGTTCGAAGAATCCTTATGCCATTCTTGGTGCTGACTCAGGGTTCTTGTTGGGCTTCAAAGACGGTGTTTGTCTGGCTATCAATGAACATGATGACCCAAGCCAATTCATGAGTGCTAAAGCTGATCAAATCAAGTTTGCTGTTCCTAATCTAATTGCTGAACCCTTGCTTGTCTGGTCGAGACATAGTCGTGATTCTGTGTTGTTGGCTGACCCTGACTCTAACTATCAAATGAGTGCCTTTGGTTACTACTTGGTGAACCACGATGTTGTTGATATCAAGAAATCAGACATCTTGAAAGATGTCTTCTTAGAGAAGTCTGTTATCACATTGTCTGGTGGTGTTCAATTTGATATGGCTCTTGCCTTTGAGAGAAAAGTCAATGGCACAGTTGAAAGAACTCATCATTTCTCACCTCATTACAATGTCCTATTGAAGAATCCAAAGTACATTGAAGATCCTGCTACTCATGACTCATATGTTCGTTTCAGAAGTGATTACATCCATATGGGTTTCACATTGATTTCTACCAAAGAAGATGCCTACAACACTGTTCAATTATCACCTCATGCATTCACCAACTTCTTCCAATGGTGGAAAATGTTCTCCAATACTTTACCGGTTCGTCATGGTCCTCTGTTTGGTCCATCAAAGGCTACCAAAAAGTTCTCACGTCACTTATACACTATCAAGTATCAGTTCCTGATTGAACCATTCTTCATTTCACATGTCTACCATGATTCCGAAGCTATCACCAAGAATTTTGAATCTGTTGAATGCATTGGTATGAAAGGTCGTGCATCAAAGTTTGTTCTTGATCTTCATCAGAGAAAAGAAGTTATGGTTGATCATAATGCCAAATCAGGTGTCACCAAGAAGATCATGCACATGAAATTCAATGTTGGTAAAGTTGATGTTGAGAACCTTGACATGAGAACCTTGAAGGGTGTCTTTGAGCTTATTGAAAGCAGTCCAAATGAGTTGCCAACTCACGATGGTAACTTCAAGTTTGATACCTTTGATGATGACATGTCGTGGTTGGATATCACTGATTTTGCTGAAATCTCTGAGCCTTTCTTGAACAACTACAGAGGTGCCATCATGGCTAGTCCATTGTTGTTCACTCCAAGATTCATTTATGACAAACACAACGACTATGGTGACAAGTATCAGGTTGACTTTGACACAAATGAAAAGGTCAAGCCATTTGGTAAAGAAAGTTTCCATAATTGTTCCTTAGGTATGAGCACTGAGAACACACAGGCTGTTGCTCTAACAAACAGAATTGAAGAGTTGGACTACAAGCTTGTTCAGAATGCTGCTCAGATTGAGAAACTGTCGGCTGCTAAGACATTGACTCCAGAAGTTAAGAAAAGGATCAATCAGTTGAAGGTTGACAATGATCAGCTGAGACACGCCATCAGACACGTTAATGAACTGCTAGCTTATGCTCAAGATGAAAGTAGTGGTAATACTGGTATTAATGGGACTGATGCTGAATCATTGGGTTTGTTTGCTGAAAGTTCATCAGATGGCTCATTCATGAACAAATATACTGTGCACAACATGCTACTGAAGTGGAACAATACCACAAGAGACATTGTCTACAAGTTCGTCTATTTGTTTGAGATGAACAGCTCTATTGCCAAATATCTAAACTACAAGTCTTTGGCGCAGTTGGATGATGTTATTGCTGCTCAACGTCGTTCTGCTATGGAAAGTGAATACTCTCATCCAGTCACAAGAGCTACCACCATGGACACAAGTATTACCAGACCAGAAGATCAAGAATTTGCTAATGGTGTCGAATCCCGTGCTTCTGAACGTTTGAAGAACTTCAAGGACGAGCTGAGAGAAATTTCTGCTAAATTCTTCTGCACTGCTCATGATGATCACTTGGTTAGATTCATTTCACCTCAGATTCAACTACAAAGTGAATTCGAAGAAGATTCATGTGTTCTAATCGTTGCTCCTATGATCCAAATGGAAGTTATTGCCTTTGATGCTAACGACACTGATGAAGATTACAATATGAACATCTTTGAGCAGAGATATGGTGTTGTATTGACAGACTCAAGTATCTTCATGTTCAGTCAGAACGAACTTGTTGACACTGGTAAACAATACTTCAACTCATCCTCATATGGTTCAACAACTAACTGGCCACCTTGGTTGGGTATTGAGCTGTGCTATGACGGTACTTTGGTTGCTGATCATGTCTTGATGAGTAAGACTTCCTTCAACATCCGTTATGACAAGGTGATTGCTTCTTCCTACTTCAGTGATCTTGACAACATCAGCAAGGTCTCATGTGACTTATCCCAAGCTGTTTTTACTTGTGATGCTAAGCAGTACTACAGTTTGTATACCATTATCATGAAGTTGTTGATGTACAATGAGCCAAGCGCTGTCCGTACCAAGGAGCGTGAATCCAAAATGCTGTTGAGATTGGACTTGAATGAACTTGGTTCTGTGAGATCTAGAATCTACCACTTACAAGAAGCTTTGAAGAATGCTGATCATATCTTGAGCAACCTATCTGCCAGAAGAGTGATCTTGAATGAATTGGAAAGAGACGATCTGTACATTGTTGCTAATGCAAGATACGAAGCTGCTAGAGAACTACACACGTTGATGCATGTCTCATTGATTGGTAACACTGACAAATCTGCTGAACAATCAATTGATTATCAAGAATGGGTCATCAGAGCTGATGATATCAAACTTCACATGCTTGATGAACACAGAACTTCATTCTTGGATGTCATCTTGGAAAACTCGTTCTTCAAGAGAATTGAACGTACTGATCGCTCTGATAGAAACGTCATCAGTATCCAGAATCTTGAAATCATCAACCTAGATGAAGAGTCCAAATTACCTGTGTTGTTCAGTAGTAAGAAAGATGTCAAAAAACCAAAGAAGAAGATATACAGAGAAGCTGATGAAGAGCCATTGATCCACTTAGTTTGGCACATGGATCATCCAGTTGGTGGTATTCGTTTGATGAGAAAGTTTGATGTTGAACTGCAGCCAATCCAGATCAGTTTGGAAGAAACAACTGGTCTCAAGATTATGAAATACGCCTTCCCAGATGAAGCTGACTCTACTGCAAGTTTGACTGATGATGAAGCAGACCATAGTGACATTAGAAGCATGAACTCTACTGGCTCCAAATTCTCATTTACCAGACATAACACAGCTAATGGCCATACAGTTGAGGTCTCATCCACTGGTCAACCGTTGAAGAAGAGATCAAGCTTCTTCGGCACCAACAGCAAGAAGAAAAGTGAAAACAGCATTAGCAGTGCTCTAAATGGAAGCACCACAAATGGCACTGTTGGTAAGATTTCTACCATTTCAGATGATGAAGATGATGGTGTTGATGAAATGTTCAAGAGAGCATCAGATTACTTGACTTTCATCTCATTCAACTTGAAGAGTACAGTTATTTGTGTCACATTCAGAGGTAATGGCTCCAGAAGATTGATCAACGTCTCAGACTTCAACCTGACTCTGCCAACAATCACATTGACAAACAAGACTTGCACATTGTTAGATCTGGTGAACCACTTGAAGAAGGTTATTGTTAAATCACTATTGAGTCACACCGGTAGCATTATTGGTAACAAGATCTCCAAACATGGGTCAAAACAACAGAAGCTAATCAGAAGAGCATCAATCACTACGGATCAATCATTAAAGTAGTCAGTGCTTACCAACTCAAAGAACATTTGATCCCCACAAAAAAAACATCAAAAAGAACTTGAAGAATATCAAGGACGTTAATGATTTCAGTTCGTTGTATTATAGTTTTATTATTGTTACGCTATTTAATTTACATTTCCACATTTGTTTTACGTTTTATAAAGTCATTAGTAGTTCATAACATTCATCTCTATATGCAATTATCATGCGCCATGCCTGATATGTAACCTCAATCAACACGACGACGTTTGAAATCATCACCATCATCGGGGCTTTTCTTCTGTTTTCTCTTGGAGCTTTGACTGCTTGAGTCACCAATGGCCAGATTGACAGCATCAAATCCAGGGATACCACTGTCAGGTGTCTTTTGAAAGCTTAGGTTATATCCCAGCATTGTAGGTTCAAACTGTTTAATGACAATTGGAGCACCTTCACGCGGTGGAGCAAAGGCAATTGGGGAAATCGTACGATCCTTGGGTATCACGGAGTGTTTCCCTGGTAGGTCGCTGATATGGGCCTTGTAAGACTTCCGTAGTTTGACACCTTTCGTACCATCTTCATTTAAACGCGCAACTGAGTTAGAAATGGCTGTCAGCCCGTACAAACCGATCAGGTTTTGCATCAAATGCGGTTTGGACTTCTCATACTTCTTGCTGGAGTCCACGTAGTAGTATCCTGTCTGCTCCTGCACCCCTGGCATTGTCTCCTTGACTGTTGATCTGATGTCTAATGGAACTGCTTCTTTATCAAAAGAGCCAAATTCATTATGAAATCTCCAGAATTTCCGCGAAATCGTTCTCGAAAATCAGCCACCGACCAGTTTCGCGGAATTGGTGTTCGGATGTGCGCAGTTTAATGGGAAACAACGACTTTTGATTTTTCAGTTTTTCTTTCGAAAAAAATCTAGTTGAGAGCTTTCTTAATTAGCAGAATCTATAATAAATCAAAATGGTGAGTGGAGAACGTGTCTGATTGTGCAGCTCCACTGTCCGTCTGCTAGTCCATGTCAAAATATCCGTCATTATCTTAGAGTTTCAGCCCTTTCCAACTTGATCCAAGTCAAAAAGTCATCGAAGCACATCTAATATATGGCCACCTACAGAGATGCCCACAAATGCCAAAGAGAACGAACGAAATGATTCAGAAGGATATGTTGATCAATCCTGAAACCTATGACCCATACTGGGATTCAGTGAGACCAAATTTGACGTAAACCTGTGGAAACAACTAGTGGAGATCCAACAATCAAACTCTAAACCCACAAATGAATTGAAGTACTAACTATATCTTCAGGATACTAAAACCCAAGTCACCCTTGCCAGAGTTAAGAAAGTTCTAGGTAGAACCGGTTCCCGTGGTGGTGTTACCCAAGTCAGAGTTGAATTCATTGACGATTCCTCAAGAACCATTGTCAGAAACGTTAAAGTAAGTTTGATTTAACACTACCATACACACATCTATCGAAACAGAGTACTAACAAATTACAACAGGGTCCAGTCAGAGAAAACGACATTCTATCTTTGATGGAATCTGAACGTGAAGCTAGACGTTTACGTTAGGTTATCAAATTTACCTTGAGGTCATTTCTTGCTATTTAATACAATCATAAAGAAGAAGAAACATGAATTGATTGAATGTACATTTGTTAATTATTGGACACCATGCTATTTGTGGACTCTTTATTCCCCAAGGAGAACCCCACCAGGTCGTAGCACCGTAATCACCAGTAATTGAAGTGTCAAGCTGTAGGGCAAACTTTTCGCAGTCACATTTCCAAAACACCCAAACACCACAGAGTCTACCCAAACAATTCTGTAACTTTCGCGAAATTTCACTGTGGCCCTGACCGCTTCCTGCGAATTTTCCGCGAAATTCTGTCTGCCATTTTATCACGGCAGCACAAGTTTTTCATAGTGAAAGTGAAAAAAAATTGGAGATTTTGACCAAAGAAAGCAGTAGAAGACCTTCCAGTTTAGCTCAAAACACACATACACAATGGCCCAAAGAGTTACCTACAGAAGAAGAAACCCATACAACACCCGTTCCAACAAGATCAAAGTTGTCAAGACCCCAGGTGGTGTTCTACGTGCCCAACACGTCAAGAAAGCCGGTACCAGACCAAAATGTGGTGACTGTGGTGTCGCTCTATCAGGTATCTCCTCCCTACGTCCAAGAGAATATGCTCAAGTCTCCAAGACTCACAAGACCGTTTCCAGAGCCTACGGTGGTTCCAGATGTGCCAACTGTGTCAAGGAAAGAGTTGTCAGAGCCTTCCTAATTGAAGAACAAAAGATTGTCAAGAGAGTCCTAAAAGAACAAGCTGAAAAGGAAAAGAAAGCCGAAAAGAAAGCTTCAAAATCTAAGAAATAAATCAACCAAGAATAGAATACCCACTGTATTGTGATTTTGAGTTTGTTTTGTTTTTAATCTTTCATGAATTTAGCATTTTTTCTGGGATTTGGTGCAGCTTCAACCTTATAGGAAAAGAAAGTTGACCATGTTTTTTCCGCTACACATCATGCTTCATACTGTTAATGTTTTAGGGGAAATTGGGATTTTATTTCATCAAAAGTTCAAGCTACAATCAAAGCTTTTTAATGACCATGTTTTATATTTATAACGAGTTGTAGTGTTTCTCTTTGTATATGTAAAGGCTGTATAGGCTATAATATTCCGCGAAAACTGCTTACGTAAAAGATGTAAACAATTCCAACCTCAAGCACCAAATTGTAAGAACCACCAGCTTTCCAGCAAATAACGCCACCATTGAGCTCTTCAAACAAGTCAAGAGCTAGCACAAGATGATTAGCAGGGGTCTCGAGTCCAAGTACTCCAGCAGAGGGCTCAGCAAGGAGAACCAGAAGAAGGTCATCACCACTCTCGGTTCCCCAAAGAAGAAGCCCATTGGTGCCATTAAGATCGAGGAGAAAGTTGATCTAGAAGTTCATAGAGGGTCCACGCCCAGAAGGGATGTTCCTGAAGATGACGATGGTGACATTCCAATGATTGTGATCGATGATGAGGATGAGGTGCAGGTAATTGCTGACTTTGTTGAAGACACAAGACAATCACCTATCGATACTAAACGATCCACGGCTTATCCGAAGATGGAGGAAGAAATTAATGACCTGACGCCTCAACCATTGCTGCTCAAGCAGACATATATGGTCCTAGACACCAACTTCATCCTATCCCACTTGAACATTGTCGATGCCCTATGTAAGCTCCATCAAAAATACCATCACAAGATCGTTATACCCACCACTGTCATTCGTGAACTAGATGGTTTGAAAGGGTCTGAGAAGATCACCACAGAGACAGATGAGCATATCAGTGGTAAGACAATAGGCTACCTTGCACGCTGGGCTAATGATTGGATCTACCTAAAGCTAGCCGATTCCAATTCCGCTGTTAGAGGGCAGAAATTAAAAGAGAGACTAGATCCAGACACAAGGAAAGATGATGCTATCTTAGACTGCTGCTTGTATTTGAAAGAGAAGGAAGAAGCATTGGTGATCTTGTTATCCAATGATAAGAACCTTTGCATGAAGGCTTTGACCAACGAAGTTCTCACTGTGAGTTATAGAAAAGAAATGAGTGCTGAGCTGATAGCTAAGATGGCATATAGTGAGAGTCACGCTAGAGGCAAGACATCTCCAGAACCGCCTTCACCATTACCTGTCTTTGAAACACAGTCAACTACCGTTCCAAACAATGTCCCACATCTTGAACCCTTATCCCACGAGATTGCCATGGAAATTGACCACACTGATAATTACGATGACATCGAATATGAAAGTCCCGTTGAGGATTCCAACGTCCATGGAAGTCCCAAGAAGTCATATTCTGCTGATGCCTACTCTACTCAGACACAATACAAATCTATCCCACGTCCAAATTTACAACCAACCGCCATCTCAAAATCAAGGTCAAGATCAACGTCTCCTGCCAGAGCTCCTTCTCCACAACGAAGACCTCAAAACGACCTTTTCATCATCATTGAAGATCTATATGAAGCTTGCCAGTTGATCCATAAAGAGGTACAAACGATTGCGCTAGGTGCCATTGACAATTGTATGAATGAAGCATACGGCGATGATCTCGAACTGATCGGGTATGACAAAGACGAAGTGAGAACATTGAAAGATTGTGGTGAAGAAATCGTGAAACATTGGATAGCTGTGTTTTCTGACTATTTCAGAAGAGGCAGTATACAACCTTACAAGACTTTTAGAGGCAAGAAGTCGCCGATCAACTATGAAATACCACGCACACTTAGTGATCTTGATCAGTTTATCTCATATTGGAGCGAGGTATTGAGGAGTCTTTATGCTAATAGAGGTCGTGATCAAAAGGCTGCTTTGGCTAAGATTTTGGATCGTTGGAGTCATATTGCAGAGAACATTAAAGATTGAATGAATCCTGTATATAGGTAAAACACTACATAGGCAATTATAGCCGATCATTTTGCATTGAACATGAGACATCGTAAAGGGTCATAGGGTATCCGTTAATCATCACTTTGAAAGTACTTGGCAGACTTGATAGGGGAGAACTTGGTTTGATTGATTCTTCTCTTTCTACTCTGCCCAAAGTCTCTTTTCCTCTTTTCTGGCTGTGTAGATTTCTGTGAGGCAGATGGTTGGGATGATTGAGGTGGTGAGGATTGTAGTTGTTGATCATAAGGGTCTGGAGTCGGTGTTGGTGTCTTGGCTCTTGGTTCCTCTTTAATTGGATCTTCTTCAACTTTGACTTCCTCATATTCTCTCTTCAAGTCATACTCTTTCAAATCTTCAGCCAATTCAGAAACGTTCTCAGTCTTTCTCTTCTTTGGTGGTGATTTGATTCTTTTCATCTGATAGTCTGGTG
Source organism: Taiozyma rabaulensis (assembly GCA_030574855.1). Lineage (NCBI taxonomy): Eukaryota > Fungi > Ascomycota > Saccharomycetes > Phaffomycetales > Wickerhamomycetaceae > Taiozyma > Taiozyma rabaulensis. Next base: position 66,723 of record JAJMFP010000205.1, read on the forward strand.
TTGTCTCGCATTCATTATCTTCAGAATCACCATCCAGCTGTCTCTTCTTTGACACTGGACTCTCAGATCCCGCAGCGGAACTAGCCCTGCTATGATTTGGTTCAGCGAACGATGTACCTAATGACCAAGTATTGCTATCACTGTTAGACTTCAACACATCCCAGATATTCTGACCTTGTAGTTTGGAAAACTTGTCAACTTTCCAACTCTTGTCAAATTCATATGGATCAAAAGATTTCAATAGTGAAGCATTGTGTGATCTTTCAGGAGCCCATCTTCTGATCTTCTCGGTCTCTCCCATCCCCTCCAACGTCTCTGATAGGTATCTAATAGCACTGTCCTTTTGCTCAATTCTCTCAGATAGGTCCTTTCTATATTCATTCAAAGAGCACACGATGGTGGATAAGTGAAAGATGACATTTCTCAAGATAGAAATCGAGCTTGTCTCAGGGAGTCTAGCCAGATCAAAACTCCAATTCAACGGACCCTCTTTGTATAGCTTTGAGACCTTCAACGTCACTCTCAATGGGTGATTCTCATCGATCAACAGTTTTTCCAACTCCACAGTGGTCTCAACCTCATCACTACTAAAATTCTGTTCAAAACTCTGCGCAATGATCCCATAGACATTTGACAACGCCTGTTCTGGGATCCCGTGCTGTGTACCTTTCAACCTGATCTGTTCATAATCAGCATCTGCCATCCAGACCCTCGTGAGATCAGTGATGTATACCGTATATGCCAACTCCTCTTTGGAATAGTGGAACCCGAATAGATACTTGGCCGACTTGTCAGGGAGGTTCAAGACGTCCCATTTCCTAGGCAGGATCAGAAGCTTCTGCACCTGTGGTTTCTCTTCTGTCATTTGTGATCTGGATCAAATATGCTCGCTCGTCTGTTTTATGTGTCAATTGGAACTTGGACTTTGTCACCAGCCTTCTTGCTCAGGATCAATTGGTGGTTGGTGGGTTGTGGAAAGAGATCAGGAAGAAAATTTTGGATTCTGGGGCTGGATCAGATCCGAGTTGATCTGGCAAAAGAGTGGGCACTGGGAGATGGCTGGCAATTTGCACTTTTTAACGGTCTTAAAGAGTTGGCTGGTTGACACTTTTTTCGGTTTCGCGTATATGCGCGCTTTCTGCTACGGGACACACGCTAATAAACTATAAACTACGGGGCAAAAATAGAAAACAATGCGATGTATTAATGGGAGGTTCCTTAGTGATCAGTCCTCCTTCTTCTCAGAAAGGTCGCCAAGTTCGTAGGACTCGGTCTTCACCGGCTGGGCCAGGATTGGTGCTGTTCTTTGGCGATCATCCAGTAGAATTGAAGCTAAATAGTCCTTACCTTGTTGAACAAAGACATTTGAAGCTGTTTGTAAAGGACCCCATAAGTTCAAAGTATGAACAAAGAATAAACCAGTGCCAAGCAAGATCGTCAACACCAAGTACAGTGGGTTTCTCAAGATGGCCATGAACTCATTCCAACCCAAAACGATCAATAACACGTAGATGAATGGTGGGATTTTTGCAACATTGGTAATGATTGAACGATTGGCATCACGATAGCTGATCTCAGCTTGTTTTAGGAATTGCTTTCTGATTTTGACTTGTTGGGTAGCAGTTAAAATATGAGCAAATCTATGTGGTTCTTTATCTTCATCGTCTTCATCTTCCAAAATGGTAAAATCTGGAATAATCTCTGAACCATTCGATAATTTGGCTAGGGACAAGATCGGTAGAGTGGCCAAGGCTTTCTCTGTGGCATAATTGTAAGCTTGTGAGATATCAACTTCATTCTTCCAGATTCTTGGAACATTGTTGGAGTCATAGGTAAACTTTTCTTCAAATTCACGTCTCAAGATATTGACAACGTTATCTTCGTTCAAATAATCATGAAGGAATTGGTCAAATGAGATCCAAGCAGATCTTTGAATCTTGGATGCAATTTCGAAACTCTCTTCCTCTGAGGTTCCAAGTTTGAAATCAAACACGTTCTCTGAGACTTGGTATTTGGCTAATGAACTAGCTAAAATCGATCTGAAAGTTTCCAAGACTTCATCCCATAGTTTCTCATTTGGAATGGCAAATAGCTCAAAGACTTGATTCTTAACAACAGGAGTGATCTTCTTGATGGTCTTGGTAACTAAGCCATTGATCTCATTTTCTCTGGCTTTTGATAATTCACTGTCTAATTCAGTAGATAGTTCTTCAAAGTCAGTGGTGAAGTCAAAGGCTTCTTGGTCAATCTCTGTGAATGGTTGGAGATTGGTTTTAAACCCATTAATAGCTTTGTCTCTGGCATCGGTGGATTTTTCCAAGAATGACAATGATTTGTTGTTCTTATCCGTGAACGTATTCTTGAATGCCTCTAAGGATGACTTCTTCAACTCTTTAACATAATCTTGATAGATCTTTAACAAATCTTGGTTAACCTCATTGGCAAGACCAAGTCTTTTAGAATCATAAACAGCTTTGTTATAATGTGAAGCTTGAGAATCATATGATGTAAAGGCCAAGTCTCTCAATATCTTAAAGTATGATGCCAATTGAGTACCCTGTGTATCTTTCAAGTTGATGCCTTTCAATAATTCATCTGATTTCAGTTTGAAGGCCTCAATAGATTCTTTGACGATCTTATCACATCTGAATCTGGCAACTAAGATCTGTTGAGTTGGAAGATCAAGGTCCTTGTTAGATTGAATTTGATCCCAACAATTCTCAGCGTATAAGGTCCAGCCATCTAGTGGGAAGTTTTGTTTGTAGTCCTTCTTGAACAAATGATCAGCATCGGATGTACTGATGAATCTATCACCTAAATCACGAACATCTTGGTCAAACTTCTCCGGTTGTAACACCTTATGGGCAAGCCCCGTAAATTCAAGATCAAAGTAATCAGATAGTTTCACATCTTCTCGAACAGTCTTTGGCTTGCTTATGCTATCCCACATCTTGTTCAAATCCTGGGTTAAAGTGTTGGAAAGGTTACTTAGCGGAGTAGAACCAACATGATCTCTGATCACAAACAACAATAGCACTTTATGATCCTTATCACCAAACAGGGACAAATTAACTTCAAACACGGTCTTCAATAGTCCCATATTGGCACCTTGGTATAACCCAACCTGATGTTCCCAAATGTTGACAATCAGGATTTCAGAAGTTGATAATGCAAACAAGGCAGCTTTTCTCTCGAAATCCTGGTCTTCACCTCTTTCTCTACCGTCTGAACCCTCGACATCCATCACAAGGATGTTTTCTTCCTTCCCATCGCCAGAGTTGGCTTCGATCTTTGAAGAGTAGCCTAGCCAGATCCCCTTGGTGGTCTGCTGTCTTTGTGACTCGTTCATGACGTCAAAATTGGTATGGAATAGTCTGTTCAACAAGGTGGATTTCCCAGTGGACTGGGACCCAAACACGGAGATGACATGGTAGTCGACACCAAGGTCCTTCTTGATGACCTGCTTCACGTATTGTTTAATGTCATCCTTCCTGTTTTAATAGCCTGTCAGTAAAATTGCTGGGGAAAAGGTGGCATGTTGGCCCAATTCAGAGGATATCTCACTTACTGGAACACTTTTTCCTCGTCAATGACCTGCACGGAGACATTGGAGGGCACAGGGCCGTCTTCTTTGGAGGAGTCAGCCATTTTTCTAGCGAGTAAACAGTGTTTTCTGAGTTGAGCTGGAGCCTTTGTTTGGACACATTTTCTGTTTGAATTCCCAAAAATCAACAAAATCGCCAGGGCTCTGTAACCATCCAAAGAAAGCCTGAGATTTTTATGGAAAAAGGACAGAAACACAAGTGAAAGAACTCAAACTATATAAGTTCAACTGTTTCTGCCACTTGAACTCTACATAGTCTTCACACAATCACACACACAATGAGCCAGGTCGAAATCAACGTTGCCAATCCAAAATTGAAGAGAACCCTAGAGCGTTTCAAGGCCAAAATCGCCGATGGGGACTTCTACGAGGCCCATCAGACATTGAGAACAATTGCCAACAGAAACGTCAGATCCAAGTCCTACGACGATGCCATTGACCTTCTGTACCACGGTGCTCAGATCCTTCTAAAGTCCAGCCAGCCAGCCACGGGGTCAGACTTGACCTCGTACTTGATCGAAGTCTACGTGGAGAGTGAGACCAAAGTCACCAATGAAACCAAGTCCAAATTGATCCAATTGATCTCTTTGTTCGAAGCTGACGAGCCAACTGTGAAACAGGTCGGTGTCGAAGCCATCAACTGGTCCATCAAGTTTGGCGATAACAGATACGGTGACGCTGATCTACATTATGCCCTTGGTTCAAAGTTCCTGGATAACGGTGATTTGGTCTATGATGCTGAAAAGCACTTGTTGCTGGGTAACTCTAGCAGTTTCCCTCTATATCTAGACCTGATTTGGGAATGGTACCTTGAAGACTCTGACGAGAAGAACATTGGTGCCTATTTGAACAGAATAGTGTTGAACTACCTATTGATACAGAACTTTAAGAATGCCCATGAAGCGTTAACCACTCTATTAGCCAAGTTTATTGAAGCCAAACCATCATTCAAACACGAGACCGTCACTGAATTCAATCAAAAGATCAAAATCTTTGACCAATTGCCAACCCTTAACTTACTACAATTACTACTAATCACCATCCAAACCACTAATGCCCAGTTCTTCCAAAGATTGACACAACGTTACGCCCAGGATATCCAGGAACAAGATGTGAGCAACGCCTATGTCAAGATCGGGGAGATCTACTTCAACATTGTCCCTCAGAGACAGGGCAATATCTTGCAAGACTTGATGAGTGGCTTCCTATCGAAATAGACAGAGTATCTAAATAAACACAGGCATCTAAAGTAACTCTATAGACAAAATTATACACTCACAGCTTGTCCTTGTTTAGACTGCACCTTTTCAAAGCGGTCACCAGTTCTGGTCTCTTGTTCGATTCCATCTCCCTGATGGCATCCTCGAGGCTGAACCAAGAACGACGTCTCGATGAACTCTCTGGATAGACATCGTGCTCCTTTTCCACCAACATCTCGTAGAAGTGGAACTCTGAACGGGGTGGATGTATCAGCACACCGGGTCTGGCAGGGTCCTCTTTGTCAATGCTGCCCCAGTCCTTAGGCGGGCGTGAGTCCTCGATGGTGCCCAGTGAGCCCACGATGGTGCCCGTGACACCAGCCTCTTCCCAGGTCTCCCTGGTGGCCGTGGCCTCGTACGAGGGCTCGTCACTCTCGACACCGCCCTTGGGAATGACCCACTTCTTCGGTTTGGCAGACGACGACACCAGCAGCACCTTGTCCCTGGCCGAGTTCAGGCAGACACAGCCAGCGACCAGGCGGGCGCCATTAGCAGCGTAGCGTTGGTTCTCGCGGCCGACACGCGCGGTGCTGGCGAGCTGCTGCGGTTCTGGTGGCGTCTGTGGCATTGTGTGTTCTTTTGTGTGTGCTTTGTGTTGTTGATGTTTAGTAGTTAGCTAATAGTTTCTATAGTGATCAAGTTTTTATAAACCGCGCCAAACCATCAGTACTAAACAAAGCGACGAAAGACCCACAAATGGACCAATTACCCTCTGAATTCGGGAACTCCGCTCCAAAGGCCACCAACACTGAGTCCCTGTACGACAAGTACCTCCTCACAGCCTCCTCAGCCAAGAAACCCGCTGTTGAAAGCGACTCTGACTCTGACGATTCCAATGATGACAGTGATGATGAACTAAGTGAACTGCCAATAACACACTCATTCACTTTGAAAACCTCCCAAAAGCCCTTCAATTCGCTGAGATTTACTAATGCTGGTGATAAGCTATACACCTCCACTGCTGACTCCCTGCTGAACTGCTACAATTTCCAATCGATCAACACACAGTACAATTCGCCCTCCACTGCAGAACCGTTTGAAACTCATCAGATTGTCAAATTGGACGTATCCAAAGACGGGAACAGCATCCTTGTCCTGCCCAATGACTCCACGTTCAAAATCCTGGGGACGGACTTGAAGGAATTGCAGAGTTTCAGGGGTGGTGATAAGTACATCTATGACGTGAAGCAGACGAGAGGTCATACGGACGTTATCAATGATGGTTGTTGGATCGATGGCCACAAGGTGCTCACTTGTTCCAATGATTCCACTTTCAGAATCTGGGATTCGACCACTGGTAAGCAAACTGCCGTGAACTTCATCAAGAACTCAAAGGGGAAGAAAGTTAAAGTCACTAAAGTGCTTCACACTCAGGGAACGATCATCGCTGTTGATGACACGAACAGGATCACAACATGGAACGCTGAGAACTTGAACAGGCCGACGAGCACTCTGGAACTACAGGCGGAAGTCACCTCCCTCGTCATCAACGATCAGGACCCTAATCAGATACTAGTGAGAACTAAAGCCAACGATCTAAAATTATACGACCTGAGAAACTTGAAATCACCAATGATACAAAGATTAAACTTCCCAACCGAATTACAAAACTCACAGGTGATCTTTAAGGGAAACTACGTCCTTGCTGGTGAAACTTACACTGATCCAGAAACTCCATCAAAGTTACATATCATGGATAAGTCCGATCTGATGGATATCACAACGATACCATTTGAAAGTTCAGTGACGAATCTGGACTGCAATGAAAGAATAAATCAAATATCAGTGGGTCAAGCCAATGGTACACTGAGTGTCCTGTTCAATCCTGATCTATCAAAGAATGGGATCTTGACTACAATCACCAACAAACCAAAGAAACGTCATTTTGATGAAAATGAAGACCTCGTCACAATCAACACAAAACAAGTTGGTTATAACATGGAAGAATTGGCTCAACTCAATAGATCAAAGAAGAAGAAGAACAAAGTTGAAGATGATGAACCGAAGCAAAAGTTTATTTGGGGTACTACAGACTCAAGCAAAGTTGAAGATGTTGAAAGAGACTCGGAAGATCCAAGAGAAGCGTTGTTGAAGTATGCTAAATGAAAACCACTCCATCAATTTCAATACTCCAATCCCCTTACTCTATGAACCCGGTGATAACCATCAAACACCGTTTCTGTGAACCTCCATAATGACATTTCTGGTACTGTATCATCAATTCTGCTTCTGATCCTCGCCACTTCTTTCAAGTACAATCTCCCTGCGAGTTTATCATGGAACAATAGAATTGGACTCAAATTTCTAAAAGTGGGATGGTAATTCTCCAATTGAAACTCCACTACCCATTCATGCATATTGATCCTTGTTGTGTTATCAAATGATATGAGTCTCAATTTAGGTAACCTGAAAGGTTTCTGTGAGGATTTATTGAAAACTAATGACATGTCTATTCCAATGATTTCCACTTTCAATAGACTATACCCATTGACTGATAAGAAGTTGTATATCAATTGACCAATGCACTTTTTCACTGCTGTTTCATTGGTTTTAGATTGAACCTTATTGTACAACTTGGTCAAGGCAGAATCATGAAGTGCGTTTTCTCCTGCTCTTGTTCGGTCTGGTATAGCTCGGCTTCCTAACTCAGGATGGAAATGGTCAACAATGATTTCACATTTGTGTGATGAGATCTCAAAATACTCAAGGTCCTTCAATTTGGAAACCATTTCAACGTCTTTATCCACTAAACTCAAATTCACCATTGCTAACTGGACTCTTGTCATCTCCAATCTAAGAACCAACACCTTCAAGTTTTCTGGTAAGATCTGAAATGCTCGGGACAATAACACCAAGGAGTTTAGCACCAAATTGAAAACCACCAAGTTATGGCTGATGGGGATTATCAATGGAAGGTATGTCAAGAACTCTGTATCGGTCTTGTTGACCCATAGTCTGGAAACGTTGGAATGGAGGTTCAAAACAGGAATCCGGGCAGTGATGTCTTCTTTGTGATTGACCAAGATCTTCAAAATGTGAATGGTGTCAGACTTGAACCTGTCTTTGGCGAACAAATGGCTGAACTCCTCGATGTGTATGACGTTGGTTAAATAGATGATGTAGAGGAATGAGTTGTAGAACGATTTGCAAGTTTTGATGATGGGCAAGATGGGATAACCTTGGGCAAAGACGTAGAAGAATATTTTGGTCAAAATCTCATTGGGAAGGTCGACAAGTGTCGTAGGAAGCGGGGAGTGTGGAATCGGGGACGGGTTCTTGGAAGCTTCCAGGTCAAAGCAGTTCATGGCTGGCCGTTCATGTGTATCTCTTCAGTGCTTAAAGATTCTTTCAATGTTTGAGAGTTTGGCCCCAAGAAAAAGTGACACAAAAACGGCCGCTAAACATTAAATCCCAAAATCTGGGGGAAAAAAGTTGATCTCTAAATTTGCCACAGAGATTCCCCCGAGGCTTTAAGTTCTACGATTCTGACGTTCTTGTGTAAATAAATAAGGACATAACATTGGTAACTATTTGTTTTTGAAGAAAGCTGAAGTTTGATCTCTGATCTCGGTAAACCCACTTGTCTTTGTGATTCTTTGTCTGATCCACTCACTCAATTTAGTTTGGATCCTCTCAGTGTTGTATCTCTGATCAAACAAGTAGATCGTAGAGTAGTCCTTAGCATGTCTGATTGATCTCCCAACACTTTGGTTGACTGCTCTCATACAGATGTTTTCATAGAAATTTCTTGTGGCTTCTTGCGCAGCTCTTCTATCACCCTTTGTCTCTTTCATGACCTTGTCTTCGATAAACTTCTTCTTTGAGATGATCTCACCTGAAAATGCATTTGGGAATGGTAAACCAACAATCATGACAGCTCTTGCCAAGTTGTCTGAGAAATTGATACCTTCAGACAATCTACCACCGACAACCGACAACAATATTGCACCTTTTGCTTTGGCGATCTCATCAGAATAGTCAGCAAGGACGTTGTTTGAAGATGATTCACTAAAGACCCTCTTTTGTGAGTTGAGGTCTTCCCAAATCTTGGATTTCTTCCAGGTTTCAACAATCTGGGACAAATACTTGTAACTTGGTAAGAAAATCACAACACCACCAGGGACATTCTTGGAAATATCCAAGATTGAATGGCCCAGATTTTTAATCATCTTGGTATCATTTCTCTTCTCAAAGGAGAACTCAAACGTGGTGTCACCGTATTTTTCAACTGGGAAAACCTGTAGGTTTTCTTTAGGAATGACATGACCACATGTGAATTTCTTGACTTTATCGGAATCAATGTAAGGAAACAAGTAGTTTGTGTAGTCTTCAGTTGGCTCCATAGTACCACCAGCCAAAATAACACATTTGGCATCATCCACTATCTCTTTGAAGATCTGTGATGGATCTAACAGCATGTACACCAATGAAGTTTTTGGACCTTTGACGTCAAAGAAGAATTTCCCTTCCTTTGAAGGATTGGAGAAGGATTTCAAGAAGTCAACGACTTTAAATAACACAGGGGTGTTGGATCTATCTTCTTTATCCAGGTAAGACTCAATCTTGAAGGCGATTTTAGACACTGCTAGGTATTTCTCTAATTTGTGGATGTTGAACAAATCACCAGTAGTACCTTCAAACATGGCCATCAAATCAATTGGCTTACCGGGTAAGACCTTCTCAGTCTTTTCCACATAGCGAATAACAAGGTCAATAATCTTGACAAGCTTCGTCAAATGGATTCTGTTACTACCGTTCATTCTTCTGGAGAATTTAGAGAGATATTTCTTCAATGAGTCTTTGCATAACTTGAATTCATCGATAGTGACATTGACAGAGTGAATGGAGGTGATTGTATCAAGCAAATTGTGTGCTTCATCAATGACAATTATAGAGTCCTTGATTGAGATCCCAAGAGCATCCCTAGATGACTTTTGTAGTAATAGTTGATAAGGTAAAGTGACAACTTCTGATGATGGGACACCTTTTCTCACAGCATAATAAGGACAGATCCCAATCTCTTGACCCAGTTCAGGTAATGCTTCGATATCGTGAATCTCTGAGAAAGTATAATCTTTAAATTCATTGGTTCTTTCTTGGATCTCATTTTGGTTATGAGTAGGGTAGAATTCACATCTTTGGTGTGCTTCTTTCTTTTGCAGACCAAGACAGGCTTCGTTCATCAAGGTAACATCTTTGATCTTGGAAACTTTCTCATGGATGCAAAGTTGCTTTCTAGAGCCCAAAGGTAGGTATTTGAGGTGTTCTTGGGTCTTTCCATAGGACGATGGGAAGTTGGGCAGTCTCAACTGTGATGAGAATTGGTTCAATTGGGAATGAGTACGTGAAGCGAAGAAGATCTTGGTCTTCTGCTCTAGGGAAGAGTTGTCTTTGTCTCTGTTATCAATCTTCTTTAGTAAATCAGAGATCTCATTGTTCAAGTCCTCGTTGAGGTCTTTCTGGGTCTTGTTAGTTTGACTGTCGTTACCTTCGACATCGGATTGATAATCATCAGGGAGGAACTGGTCATCGTTCTCAACAGCAACATCAACCTTCTTGAAACGCTTCTGTGATCTCTCCTTGGTCTTCAGCATGTTGATTCTCCTCGTTTTCTTCCTCTCAGCGACCTCAGATAGGTGCTTTTCATAGTTTTCAGCAGTGGCATCAGCAGTCTTCTTAACAAGATTGGAGTAAGATTCCTTGATCCAGTCGGGCTCATCATCACCTGGTTCGTCTTCGTCTGGAATGACATTCTCGAGCTTGTGTTCCCTTAGCCAGCTCATAGTGGAGCAGATCAGCGACAGTGTCTTACCTGTACCAGTGGGACTCTCAAACAAACCGATCTTGTAGTTGTTGTCCAAAACCTCCGTCAGGGCTCTCATGAAGTCCAGCTGGATGTCATAGGGCGTGTATGGGTGATTGTAGGGGTTCTTGACTGTGCCGGTGGTCATATCTTCATTATTGTGGGCTCGTTGGTGTCTTTAAACTGAGTTTTGTTGGTTCCGAAGAGTTCACGGTACACGTAAATTTTGGCGTCTTTTTTACGCGTTTTCTTTAGGCCTGTCTCTCGGCTGAGACATTTTTGTGTCAAAACTTTTGGAAAGTTTACGTCAGTGAGGAAAAGGAAGAAAAAGACTGCCAAATTGTGGTTTTGGCGACAGATTCCCGGTATTTGGCAAGGGGAAGATAGATCACACACCATGGAGTACGTTCCTGCTGCTTTCATGCTCACGACCGGTGCCATAGCGGTGCTCACGAGACTCAGAAGGATCAACTACCAAAGAAACGTCGGTTTGAACAAGATCTACCCGCTAGAAGGTGAGCTAAACGAGTTGGTGGTCACCATAGAAGCTAGAAATTCGGTTCTTGTAAGGACAGTTGACGGTAAGAGGTTGTTCAAAGTCATCAAGATAGGTAAGAACTGGCATGTTCAGGGTGCCTCCAACAAGAAGAACCTTGCCACTATCAAGAACGGATTCAGAGACAAGTACATCGTTTTGACCAACTCACAAGACAGATCTTCCCCGTTGAACACATCGCCTTCCATTGTTAAGCATGAGAGTGGCTGGTATGAGAAACTCACCAAGTGTTACGGTACTCCAAAGAACACAAACTTCACGTATGGTACTTCCATTGTGTTGAGATGGGTTGGGCTAGAACACTTTGAGATTATCACCAAGGAGAACGACAGACTATTGGCTAACGACTCAGTTGATGTCCATCAGAGGGTCGCAAGGGTTGCCCCAGCTATCAATGATCCAAACTCATACTCCATCATTTTTGACTACAACAAGATCAACATTGAAGTGCTAATTTCAACATTCCTTACATCTTTACTATTACAAAGTTCAAATCATTCAGGTCATCTCAATCATAAGCAGGTCACATCACATATCGTTTGATAAGTATTCCTGTTTCAAGGTCTTGTTCATTTCTTGATATAATGAGAGCCACTATAGATACAAATGTCATTCAATGACAGCAGTGCTTTGGTGAATGGACCATAATTGTTAGTGTCTCTGTCAACATCAATGATTCTTCTTTCAGTCACAGGATCAACTTTGGTGAAAGGGGTAATGATAGGTAAGAAAGTCAGTGAACAGCGAGGCCATATGTGACCAGAAGTAGATTTCAAAGTTTCAGTTTCAGTATCTTCATCAAAGTTGAAAGACTGCTCAAATGTACCAGTATGGAACGTTAGCTGTTTTGGTGTAGTCTTTGGTGGTTTACCCGTTATCTTCAATAAATTGTAATAGACAGCTTCGTCAGTTCCATCTTGTAATTCCAACTTGTTATTTGTAACATACTTAACCACCAAGTGGGCAAATTTCTTTTTAATGGCATCATCTTGACCCCCAGTTATCAAATTCTTAGTTTGTGACTTGATGATTGATGGATCCTTCAACACGGATGAGTCCAAAAACTCCTCAAGGGGAACATCTAGTTTCAAAGTACTATCTCGCTTGTCAGGTAAAGTGGACAAAATACCAGTAAGTTTGAATCCTTGGTAAACAGCTAGAGTTGAACCAGCTTCTTTGAAATTGTTTAATAATGGGATGAATGCAATTTTGAACGTGTTTTCAGATGAGATTTTGTATCTGAATCCTTGTTTGTTTTGGATTTCATAGAAAACAGCCAGTGCATTCCCATCGAAATTGTAATCAACGCCAAATATCTTTAGTGTATAGTTCTTTGTGTGGAAATCATCAAAATCAGAATTCCATTTGTTTAAACGTTTCTTTAGGATAGGTTCCAAAATGTCATCTGTCACTGTGTTAAGGGACTTGTCTAGTTTCAGTGTCCTGTTATCTGATACTAAGATCAGGTCTTTGTCAGATGGGATGATCTTCGCTGAGGATAATAGCCCTGTCTTGATGGTCTTGGATTTTTTAGAGGATAGTGTCAATTGGGTGATCTTATTACAAGTTGTGTAAAGCAGTGTCTTGTCCGTGATGTAGATGTCATAAATCTGGAATCTATCACCTTCTTTCAACTGGCTTGCCTTACCGTCTTTGACTTGATGAATCTCATTTGTCGATGTAATTGCAAAATATTCGCCGTTGTGGCTCTTGATGTCAACAATTGTATGATCTGAAACCCTCAATGTCTTCTCCTCAGTGATTGTATCATTTTTAATGGTGAATGATCTGGTTAGACCTGCTGCTGTACCCGTTATGAAATCAATAGAAACATCGCGGTCCTTCAACCATCCAATACTGTGCACTAAGTGTTCATCAAACTCGGCCTGTGTGTCAAATGATTCAACAGTTGTCAGATCATGGAGCACTTTACCGTTCTTCAGTATGATAACACTCTGACGGTTTGTCAAGATCCCCAAGTAACTATCCTGGTTCGATGTCAAAGGTGACCATTTCATCTTGGTAACGGTGACATCTGTACTGGAGAACAAAGTTGACCCGACCTCGTCGACAGGCTCACTAACAAACAGCTCGTTCTTAGGTAGTTCTTCAAGCTCTATTTTGGAAACATCGAACAATTGATTAGCGTACTTGACATCTTCTTTAACGTATTTGGGGTTCAAGATGGTGAGTTGACCATAAGTGTTTAGGGCAATTGACCCGTCAGCTGACCATTGCAGCACGTCAGTGTAGGCAGAAAGCTCTGTACGTGTGATTTCAGCGTCCAGCACCATGTAGGATCCAATTCTAAGCTGCAAAAACTGAAGAAGAAGGCGGTTGTTTACTTGTAGAACACTTTGAAGACAAATCGCGTCTGGTCAAGTTTCTGCCAAAAGCTTACGGGTCACTATTTCATCACGTGCGATTCACGTGCTCTCCCACGTGACCATCTTTTTTTATCTCCGAGTTACTCCGAGGGCCGGATTAGTACGCGATAAGCGCGTGATAAACGCAGAAGCCGCGAAAATCGCGCCAGAAATGTGTCAAAATTGGGCCACGCACGTAAAACCGGCTTGTGATCGACGCATCACCAGGCCACTTTTATTTCTTTTATCTGTGTGGACAGCGACTTATAAAAGGAGTCATCTGAGTCAGATAAGATCTGGGTGATTTGGCCATAGAGACTACTTACTTATAGAACACACACACTACACAAATGCTACACAGACTCCCAGTCGAGGTCTTCCTCCAGGTCACAGACTCCCTGGGCCCATCGGACATCAATGCCCTTTCACAACTGCCAGAACTCGCCAGAGTCTTCCACACGATCACAGACCACACAGACACGCTACGCTACTTCCACTCCCATGACTCAGTCCCTAGAGACCTGCTGATCAGCGACATCCCAAGAGACTCCTCCAGAATCTACTTGATCGAGATAACTGACCCTGAGCCTTGCACATTGAACGAATTGGTGAAATTCCACGGTTTGAGAAAAGTTATCAGCGTTTCCACTGATCTTGCCAACTTCAGCTTGGAGTTGTCCAAGAGTTATGAAGGAATGCTTCTGGGCTTGCTACATGAGTTCCCTGGTTACCACACCAAGTTCTCCTTCTCTGGGTTCCCTATCATTTCACTGGACAGTTTACAAATCGATCCAAAAGTGTTGGAATTCCAGAATGCTGTTTCTTTGAACTTTGCTGATTCCGTCACTGTTGATAACACCAAACAGATGAACTGTGATTCAAGTTATCAGGTTTGTATCCTGCAATGTGACGATGATGTTGTCAAGAACGTGGATTTGGTGAAGAATGGTTCCAAGAGTTTATTCATCAAGTTTGCCGATAGACAGAAGAATGAAACACCACAAGCTTTGGATTTGGAAGCCGCTGCTGAAAAGATTAACTTACTAAAGATCAAGAGACTTGGTGACTGTGTCTTGTCCAAGGCCACTTCGTTGAACCTAACTTTTCAAGATAGACAAGAAGGCGATGAACAAGAAGACATCCAGTCACTAGCTGCTCCATTCTTGAAATCATTGAAACTTGTTGTGAATAATCAACTTCCAAAGATTACCAATGCTAACCTTCCTGAACTAAAGGATCTATACATCGATGATACAGATGATTACCTACGTGCAGCCTCTAATGAGATTCCAACAGATTCAACATTCTTCACATCCACACTTTTTCAAAGATTGGACTTCCTATCACTATACGTCAGCAATCCAAGATTATTGAAGGATTTACAAGGTCACATATTAACATTCAAAGAGTTCAAATTCACTTCTATCCAAACCATTGACCCGCAGATCACAGAATCATTACAATTTGATAATTTGGAAACACTAGAGATCAGAATCGGTGGTGATTGTAACGTTGTGCCAAAGATCCAAAGCCAAACACTTGTTGATTTCAGAATCGTCAATGATAACATCGCTCAAGAGGACATTACATTCCCTGAAGAATCCATCAAGGAGTTATACCCAAACTTGAAGAGTTTATTAACGGATGGTTTCATCGATTCAACAATCGCTCCATGGTTACAACAAGGTTCCTTAGAAGGTATTGAAAATTTGAGATTGATCAACGTTCCATTAGGTTCCATCACCGACCTCCAAAGTGTTGAGTTCCCAGACCTAAAGTTCATCGAAATCAACGGTTCCGTCTTGGAAAGACTACAAGAGACCTTCATTGACATAAATGCTCCAAAGCTAGAGACTTTGGCTGTCAAAGTCGAGGATGTTGAATATCTGGAACAGTCTATCTCCCTATGGGGTGAATCCTCAGATTCATTATGCTTGAAAGTGGGTAATTACAAACAATTGAGCAATTTGATCGTTAGCAGTTTCACCTCGATTGAAATCAGAAATGTTGAATCATTGAAGAACATCTACCATGGTGGGAAACTACAATTGCAAAGATTAGATGCTGATTGCTTACCAGTGTTGGAGAATTTGGTTTACAAGAATTTGAATAGAGGTAGACCAATCCAAAGTGTTCAATACATCAACCCAGACCTTCACAAACAAGTTATACAGACATCTGTGCATCCACGCTCAAGTGTCTTTACATATTAGAATATACCCTAGAATAGAATTTTAACGAAGAAAACAAGATTAACATAGAATTGAAATGAATTAAATATACGCCCGCTTATGACTTTTCAACTTCTTTATCTTAAAAACACCCACCAGATCAAAAACACCACAAGAAGACCAAGACCGGCAATAGGAGCATATTTCTGGATCAACAGATCAAAGTTAATCTTATGAGCAGCTTTTCTGTACTTCTTGGATTCCATTCTGATAGAACTGGAAATATCTTGCATTTTGTCTAAACTGTCACCTCTGTATAGCAAATCTTCAATGTTTTTACTCAACACGGTTCTGACATCGGCTAATTCACTGTTCAACTTGTCCAAATTGGATTGGGCTCTTTGATCCTGATAGATCTTCTTGGTCTTTTGCATATATGTATCAAAGGAAACGAAGGCATAAGGTCTAGTTTCTGGTCTTAGGGCATCATTCCCATGGGATTGGAAGAATTCATTGGAGATCTCAGCCAAGTATGAAAAGGCCAATTTTCTAGGGTAGGACTTCTCGGTGATGGTGAAGTATATGATGGAGTTGGCGATCAAGTAGTGGATCTGGTAATCACCACTCTCAATGGAGGCCTTTGTTTCAGAGTTTGGTGTTATTCTTGATATAACCAGTTTGATCTTCTTCTTCTGTTCTTGCAATTGGACGTCGGTGTCATCGTCGACGGTAGCAGAAAGCGGGAGACCGTCGTTTCTGAAGATTAGTGTGGACTCAATCATCTTCTTAGTGTAAAAGGGGGCTCGAAAATGACCTTATCGCTGGCGTGTTTGGTCGTTTGATCTGAGATTGTGATTTGTGTTTATGTGTTCCAAACTCATGAAAAACTTCGCGAATTTTTCGCGAAATAATCAATTTTGTTCCGAGGGCGGTCGGAATTGATATATGTGATGGGTATGCGATGCTAAAATATTGGAGTTTGTTCCAATTGTTGGAGAAGGAAGTTTTATTGTGTTGGGCTCGTCCATTGGTGATAATGATTAGCTACGTCTTCTTTGTGTGCTCCGTTTTGGCAGTGGTAACACTGCTGGTTGTGAGATTGTGCATTGTTCTGCCCTGTGTCACCAACAACTTGGAAAAGAAGAGCACAAAGGCCTACAAGGACAAACACCTGATGATCCTACTCGGATCAGGTGGTCACACGGGGGAGATGTTCCGTATGTTGAGCACAGTGGGGGATCTTAACGCTGTCGAGGGGATTTGTTGGATCACTAGCTCAGGGGACACGACTTCATTGATCCATTTGAAGAAGTTCATTGAGAAGAATAACTTGACAAAGAATGATATCAAGGAGCTGTATAGAGCCAGAAAAGTCGGTGAGGGTCTTGCATCTTCTGTTGGTTCCACATTGAAATCACTACTCCATACTGTGAACGAATTGGTACTGGCTTCCAAACAGAGACCGGATCTCCTCATCATGAATGGGCCAGGGACATCGGTTCCTCTATGCTACATCTTCACAGTCACCAATGTCCTGGGGATAACGAGGACGAAGATCTTGTATATCGAGTCGTTGGCCAGAGTGGAAGACCTGAGCTTGAGTGGGAAGCTGAACTATTTGTTGGCACATCGCTTTTTGGTGCAGTGGCCCCAATTGGCTAGGAAATACAGTAGGGCTGAATATCACGGAATCTTGGTTTGATAGAAGAATAAAAGATGAACGAGTGATCTAATGGTCTACCGTACTGTAGTTAACTCTCGAGAGCCTCTTTCCTCTGGAAGCTGTGGTCTCTGGCTTTTTCCCTCTCGAGAAGCCAATTCCGCTCCATTGTTAAGCGACTTTCCGATTTGGATTTTCCCTTATCTCGCTGTAACTTGACGTTAACGGAAAAAGTAAGCAGGTCCTCATCGCTATATAAACAGGCCCATGCCCCCTCCACACAGACACTTTAACCGCCACTGGAGTACACTCAACACCACTGAACCACACCATGTCCTCCACAGAAACAACCACCGCCCAGCCTGTGCTGCACCTGTCCCACGACAAGAAGGAGACCCCGGCCCAGGGCATCCACAACTTGGCCCTGGGCTCCGAGGAATACGTCAACAAGAAACCGGTCTTTGCTGATAAGCTCGAAGAGCGTAAATGGCTACTGGAACACACTGCTGCTGCCTTCAGGGCCTTTGGCAGAAGAGACTTTGGTATTGGTGTCGCAGGCCACATCAGTGTCAGAGACCCTGTGGATCCTGAGCTGTTCTGGATCAACCCATTGGGGAAGCACTTCAGTTTGATCAAAGTCAGTGATCTAGTACAAGTCGACAAAGATGGGAACGTTGTCGGTGGGAACACCAAATGTGTCGTGAATGCTGCTGGTTTCAAGATCCACTCTGAGATCCACAAGGCTAGACCAGACGTCAACGCTGCCTGCCATGCTCACTCAAACTTCGGTACTGCTTACTCCACATTTGGTCGTGAACTAGAGATGATCAACCAAGATGCTTGTATGTTCTACAAGGCCCACTCAGTGTATCAAAACTTTGGTGGTGTTGTTTTAGAGAAGGAAGAAGGTGAAAGAGTCGCTAAATCCATTGGTCCAAAGGGTAAAGCCGTCATCCTACAAAACCACGGTTTGCTAACGGTGGGTGAAACTATCGATGAAGCTGCTTTCTTATTCATCGCTATGGAGAGATGTTGTCAAAATCAAATGCTTGTTGACTCCATAAACCCAAAATACGAAAAGAAATACATCAATGATGAAGAAGCTGCTTACACTTTCCACATGACGTCTGATCCAGAGTCCCTATACTTTGAATTCCAAACAGAGTACGAATATGAACTTGAAATGACCAATGGTGCTTTCTTAAAATGATGACTTATACTAATTATATTTATTAGTCAATCAAATATTCATTTGGTTAGACACCATCACTTCTTCGAGAAAAAACTAGTAAAGGACGAGAAGAAGGCGTTTTTAGAAGACCTAGAATCGTCGCTTCCTGAAGAATAACTATCGGTCTCGTACATATTATCGTATTGCCCCTGACTCTTCTCATCTTTGAACTCTTCATCGATCGACGCCTCTTTAATTGCTTCTTGGACTAAATTTTTAGCCGCTTCGCAAGGTTTTTCAGCGGCAATTAACACACGATCAACAGGACAGCATGGTTTCAAATGACCATAATTTCCACACCCATCACACTTAGTCTCACATTGTGATGTCAATTGCTTAGTGGAAAAACAGGTATCACAATACTTGTAAAGACCGCGCAACTCCCAAATCAAATTCTTGTAAATAGCTTTTTCTGGGATATAATGTTCTTCCTTATCAGGTTTAACCAAGAGGATGAATTGCTTTTCCAAAAAACGTGCTCCCTTAATTCGGGCACCTTTGATATCAGAAGGGGTGAGATATCTCGTATTAGAAGATAAAGAAGGCCAAAAAGGCATTGTCGTAGGCTCAAAGGCGTGCTGAATGAAATCATTAGCCTCCTTCTCGCAAAAGACACCGGTGAATAGGAGTGACCCTCTGACAAGAAGGTGTTCTTCCTGACTTTCGGACACCAGCTTCTCCTTCGGAATCGAATTGATCGAAGGCTCAACCCTATAGATGTTTTGAATTGCTTTTCCGGTCTTTCTCACCAAGACTCTTCCTGTGTATGAAGCTCCTGAGGTATCGAACTCATACTTTGGTAAAATGCTGCATTCGTTGAACTTTCTCAACAATTCTTTCATAGCGTTCTTATATCTTTCTTGATATCTTGCCGTGTGCCCAGCCAGCGTAACATGAGCTTGGTTCACATAGTGCTCATACTCCGATAAAATCGAGTAACCCTCATAGAAACTGAAATCATAGATGTTCAAAGTATTCAAGGTTGAGTAGTCGTGAACCATTAAATGTCGGGCACTAGCCTTTACAAGCTCTGATAGTTCTGGCTCTTCCTCCTGCTGGCATAGCTCAAAGAACTTACTGTTTCTGGAGTCAACTAGACACTGGCCAGAAACTTTTTTCTCGCCCTGAGTGCTCAAGTTTGCAACAAATGACTTCAAAACATCCTTAAAACTGTCCTCATTATACCTCGTTGATCGTGCACCATAAGAATTAATTCCTGCTTTCCAACAGTTTTTAAAAGCAGTCACCATATTGTTAGTATTTTGATATCTCAAAGTATACAATTCACCAGAGCTAGCATCCAATCTCTCAGTGTCCTTCTTGTTGATAAGAGAGCCAAAAGCGCCATCGAGATTTTCGTAGGTGGAATAATAGTGTCTAACATTATATTTATTTTTTTTGTATTGATCCCCCCTCGATATTGTACTGGTGTTGATGGTCTGTCATTGCGTTTCTTTAATTTAGTTAACCCGTTTGGTGACTTGTTACTTTGCTAGCTAATTGGCGAACTGCTCATTTTTATAATTTCAGAGAGTTGATTAGCGGCTCATGAGCTCTCAATTGAGTATTTTGTAATCAATGAAGACAACTGATGGAGTTATATTACTGCAACAATCTACGTCTACATCTAATCTACATCTACATCTAGAGATAAAAGAAATTTACTTATGTTCCATAAAAGTGTGTGTTTATCTTGAGCTGAGCCTATTACACTCACAAACCGGTGTTATTTCTTGTCTTTGGTGGGTAAAGGCCACCAGTGAGCGAATGAAGAAACGATATCATCAACTTCAGAGGCAGAGTTGCTTGATTTTGAATCACTCTCTTCAATGACTTCGTAGTTGTGCTTTAGCTCTTTTTCAATCTTGGCGTCTAAGTCAGAATTTTCAACTTTTTGATCAGCGGCAAACTCTTCTCCTTCGATATATGGGCAGCCTGCCTTCAAGTGTCCATAATTCCCACACTCGTGACATCTTGTCTCACACTGTGAGGTCAAATGCTCGGTGGAGAAGCAAACATTGCAGTACTTATAAATTCCGTTCAATTCCGGAACAAAGTTGTCAAAGACAGCTCTTTCGGGAATATGTTTCTCTTTGTCAGGTCTGACATAAATCACATAAGGCAACTCCCAGTATCTAGTACCAACTTCATCACCAGTGATAGGGTATCTCAATTCTCTCTGAGACAAGTCTTCGAGAAATTCACTCCAAATAGCTGGGAGTTCAGTTTCGTAAAGAGATTCAATCTTCAACCGCTTGTTCATCGAAGGTGCCAATATTTTTGAATAAAATAAAACCTTCAACGGTGATGAATTCTTCTTTTGCTTTACAAATTAGCTTATCTTCCGGAATAGAGTTGACTAAAGGCTCCACATTGTAAATGTTTTCAACCACTCTCCTTTGAATTTTTCTAACCAATACACGACCAGTGTATTCATAAGAGGTGGTAATGAATTCAAACTTTGGTAGTATGACACACTCGTTGAATCTTTTCAAAAATTCCTTCTTTGTTCTATTATATCTTTCTCTGGATCTCTCACTCTCTTCAGGTGGAGGTACTTCTTTAGTTCTGTAAAAGTTGAATTCACCTTCCACTAATATTGAGCAGCCTTCGCAAAAATCAATTTCTTAGATGTTCAACGTGTCTTCCGTAGAATGATTAGTGACTTCGACGTGCTTTGCAGCGGCTTTCAGTAATTCCGACAGCTCTGGCTCTTCATCTTGCTCACACAAATCCCAAAATCTCTTACTTGACTTAACTTCAATCGGATAAACACCGTGGATGTCTTTCTCACCCTCTAGCGTTAACTCTGCGGCAAAGGCCATCAAGACCTCCTTGAAGCTATGTTCATATAAGTCTTCTGTCTTCTCCTTTGGATCCCAATAATTACGGTCAGCAGACACTGGGCACTTGTTATTCTGATAGGTTAATGTGTATAAGGTATTATCGCATGAATCATAGTCTTCTATGTCCTCATCGTCAATCAGTTTACCGAATGCACGGTCAATCTTAATTCTTGTCGAATAGTAATGTCTAACATTATATAGTTCAGTTTTGCAAGCCTCCCCATCAATTGCGAAATCTTCGTATGGAATATCAACCATGTCTATAGATTTTTGAAGTAGCTGTTTCTTCAAAAGAACTTGAAGTGGGAGGGCACAGGAATTTGGTTCAATATATGCTCACAAATGGCCGCTCATTTTCAGCTCATGAGAAAAGGACTGGGTCAAAACCGAACATATTTTAGTCCAATATAATTCAGAATTGGGGGTATTTGACAAGAATTGACTCTTGCTTTCAGAATATCAGCTCTTTCCGCCACTGAAAGACGTTAATGGGCAATTGAAGATTTTATCACGTGAATTACGTGTGACTAATCACGTGCTAAAACTGTTACCCGGGGTTTTCATTTCAAGAGGAAAAATCTTTGTTTACATCAACTTGGAAGCTAACAAGAAAAGCATCAAAGTCGCCCCCCAATCGAGCTATCGGCAGTTCAAGATGACTCAAGAAGTTTCTTCTGCTCCTGTGACGGTTCATTCCACTGGGAAGAAATTGTTGAATGAGCTTTTGGAGTCTTCAACCTCCCTCCCATCAAGAGATTCCGATCTTGGATCAATTCAATTGGGTATCAATGAAGTTAGAAAGAAAGCTAGCAGATTACGCAAGTCCAGCCTGCAAGGTGAACAAGGCGATAATTTGACCAAGGCCCATTATCTATTGGCTGGTAATGTTGCCATTGAAACCATTGAAAGTGAACTAAAGTCCTTGGAGAGAAACAAGGGCCTTGAATCAAGAACCAAGACTCAAATCCAAAGCACTGATCTAGACAGTTATTTAAGATCGAAGAAGAACGAAAACATCCTTTCTGCCATCGAACAGTCCTTGAGCTCTGCTGCTAAAGATTTTGATAACTTTGTCAGCCAAAACATTTCTTTAGATTGGAAGCAACGCAGAGATGAGATCAGAGAAGCATTTGGTATCGTGTTAAGTCACAAGAATAGTTCAGATAAGAAACAAAAGACCTCCACTGATAAACATCCAATCACTTGGGGTAAAATGTTCAAAGTTCTTGATGATAACACTTCAAAGTTGAATGTTAATGAAAACTACTTGGTTCGTGGTAAATTTGAACAATATGCCAAAGTGGTCAACAAATTGAACAATTACAGACAAGCTATTCAAGGTAACATCAAGCCTGAAGAAGAATTTGATCTAGCTAAGGAATTCATTGAAACATTCAAGTCTGGCTCAGATGCTAAATCTAGACAATTCTACGAAAGTTGGCAAATCATTTCACAATTAAGATTAGCATCTTCAAGACCAAGTGACCCTCAAACTTTCAACAACAGAACTGTTCAAAAAGCAAGAACTCATTTGGAACTACAATTCTTCGAATACATTGATAACATCTACAAGAACAAAGTCGTTGACAAAGGTCTACCTACAATTGTGAATAAAGTCAAGAGTTTCATTGAATATCAAAAGCTAAATTCAAATGGTAATTTGATGATTGTTAACGGGATCCCAATCTGGGCGCTGATCTTCTATCTGTTGAGAGCCGGCTGTGAAGAAGAAGCCTTGAACCTAGTACTAGAGAACCAACAAGTCTTCAAGAAGGTTGAACAATCATTCGTCCCATACTTCAAGGCCTACGTCAATTCACAAGATAAGAGACTACCACAGCCGTTGATCGCCAAGATTCAAACAGAGTTCAATGATCACATCAAGAAATCAATCGATGGTGATCCATACAGATATGCAGTCTACAAGATCCTGGGTAGATGCCAATTATCAAGAAGAAACATTTCAAACATTGCATTAACCATTGAAGATTGGATCTGGATGCACTTGATGCTTGTCAAAGATGATTCACAAACAGAATATGAACCAGTCCATGAAAAATACACCTTATCTGACTTCCAACAAATAATATTGTCCTATGGTCCTGCCAAATTTGAGACCAATTACCTACAGGTTCTGTTATTGAGTGGGTTATACCAAGAAGCTATAAAGTACGCTCTAGAGACGAGCGAAATCGATGGTGTCCATCTAAGTATTGGTCTTGCCTATTATGAGCTATTACAAAACTCATCTGCTGATAAGACTGTCTTGGATGAGAGAGGTACCAAATTCAGCAAGTTACTAGGCTCCTTTATCAAGAGTTTCAAGTTCTCAGATCCAAAAATCGCTGTTGAATACTTAATCTTGATCTGTCTATTCCAAAACCAAGTTTCCACATCTCATGAGGCCTTAAAGGAAATCATCCTGGAAACCAGAGAATTTGCTATCTTGCTAGGTAAGGTCAACTCCTCAGGGGTTAGAGTCCCAGGTAAGATTGAACAAAGAAAGTCATTGATTTCACTAGACCAAGATTTCCTACACAAAGTCACTGAACAAGCTGCCATCGTTGCTGATAAGGAAGGTAGAATCTATGACAGTTTATTGCTATACCAACTAGCTGAAGAGTACGAAGTTGTCATCTCCATTGTCAACAGATTATTAGGTGAGTACTTGTCAAATGCTGAATTAGACCAACCTTTGATTGATGGTAACACTGAAAATAATCCAATTTTGATTGCTCAGAACCTGCTGGAAGTCTATCAAAACATCTCAATCAAGAACAGATCAGTTTGTCAGAAATTATTGAAGATTGCAGACATTAGGCAATTATTCTTGGAGAAAGAGTACGATGCTACATTGAGACACTTGGAGTCATTAGATTTATTACCAGTTAGTCCACACAGTAACCTAAGTTCCATCAGATTGAAAGCCGAAGAACTGACATACTTGGATGAAAACATCTTGAGAAACATTCCAAATCTATTGATCATCACCATGACTTCAGTTGCTCAAAGTAAAGAACAAATCACGAACAGTGCATTGAACAGTTCCATCAAGGAGGAAAAGGCCAAGGAATTGAAGTTGATTGGTAAGAACTGTGTTGTCTTTGCTGGTATGGTGCAATACAAAATGCCTAGAGAAACCTTCAGTTTGTTGATCGGTCTTGAAGCTCTATTATGAATGACTTGAATATCAATGTATAGAATTTTGCTAAGCAATTTAATCTAGTTAATTGTAGCATCATTTTGAAGCTTCGCCCTTGTTCTCTTTATCCTGTTCCTTGTGGTCAGGATGGTCATGCTCGTGATCGTGATTAGATTTCTTTTTATAATAATCAGGCTGGATCTCGTATGAATTTGGACTAGGTAGTTTCTTCAGGTTCTTCTTCTTTCTTCTTTCTCTTCTATCTTTGTTGCTGGCACCTTCATCCTCACTTGATGATGATGAGGATGATGAAGATGATGATCCACAACTACTGCACTCCTCGTCTTCAGCATCAAAATCCTTCTGTGGGTGGAATATGCAGCAAACTGTAACTGTTAGTAAGTTCTTTAAGATCCTGATCTCAATAATACTCACTCTTCGACTTCTTCTTGTTCATGAACTCATTGTCAACGGTGCCTTCTTCCCATCTAACTCTTGGTCTTCTAGTTGTCTCGGGCTCAACGGATCCTCGCAGATTCAGCACGGGTTCAAGCTGTGCAACGGCCTCTGGGACCTCTGTCTGTGTTTGTGAAGTAGATCCCACTGTACGGGTATTCGTTTGTGTCATCTTTTAGTGTTTTATGTGTGGTTCTTTCGTGTGTTTTGTGTCTTGAAGGCAATTCAATCTATCATGACGTTTTTTGGCGGGCAATCAAAACATCCGAACACCCCATAGTAAAGTCTTCGACTTGATAATTCCCCTTCTGAACAGCCTTTAAATGTCATCTATCGCTCTGAAATTTGTCACACAGTATAAACATTGTCTGTAGGTTCTTTCTAGATGGTTTTCAAGGCCTCAAAAGTACTTTTAAATGAATATAGTTTTTGATTTTCTATAACTCTTAGAATTTTGAATTACAATTTAGTCAAATTGACTCCATTCTCCACGAGCAAAAAAACTACAACCCTCTCCAATCGAGTCCTAAGCTACTCTATACGGTATAAAACGATAACAAAAGTTATCTGCTCCACCTAGCATTCCATAAATAGCAGTATTTTATCGGTTAATTTAACGTTTTCGTTAAAAGCGACGGTTCATCCGCCGGTTAAATTTCGTGCCAAAATTTGCCCGTACGAAAATGGCAGAAATTTGATCAATTGCAATTTGCGAGCATCGTCATGAGCAGCTAGCTATCGATATCACAACAACACTAGCTGACTAATTGATTATACACGGCTAGTTATTAAATTAGATGCTTGGAGACAATGTAAGTATGCGTCTCTACTACAGCTACAAGATCCTTTCAGTCGATTACAAGCTGTTGCAAGCTGGATAAAAGTAGGACAGCCGTGGTTTATCCTACTTCGCTTTGTTCTATAGTGAAACTGCCATAGAGCGAGACAGGGAGACGACACGAGGGGTGACACGAAATCATTGTTTTTTACCCAATAGGGCAAAATAAGTAGCAGATGATGCCTTTGTGCCAATTTCGAACACACCCTTTGAACGTTGCACATCTTTGATCTGATTGATCTCTGGGAATCTGAGATCAAGTGTACTTGAAACCGATTGGGCCAATTACGAAGCACACAAAAGTAGCCTTGCAACTCACCAAATAGGAAAGGAGCTCTACCTCCTTCATCGAACAAGGATAAAAGCGATCTGGCGAACCCCTAAAACGCACCCCTTTGATCGATATTACTACATGATCGATCTGAACCTTAATCAAAGCCAGATCATGACGAGCAGATAGACACGTTAACGAGCAGGTTTTATACCGAAGAGGGCAAGAAAATGAGGCAGCGTAAGGCTTATGCAATCGATCAATGGTGCCTTGATCTACCCCACGTAAACCTGCTTTATAATAAAACGTGTACTTGCTCGCCAAAGATACGCGAGGTGCCTTAATTGTTCGCGTCGAATTTTCTTTAATTTACCGAATAGGGCAAATCTATTTAGTGAACGCGAGTAATTACGTCTCAAAGCAAAGAGATGCCCATTGAAGCCTTGCGGTGCACGCGTGGGTGCTACGACCTTCATCTATGCACTTATGTGTGGCAATTGACTACAGAGAACGTGTCAGGGCGCAGTGATGGCATTTCTGACTGGGTTTTTGCGCGCGATGAGGGCTCAGACTGGGCTTGACAATACATGAGCTTCTTTTGGCACCTACGATCCTGTTACGTGGTAGTAGGGACATAGAGACTTTTAGTGTGCCCTGTTTGGCATGGGATTAAGCTTTCACCTATTACCAATTGGGAGGTTCTCAAGCTAGGACTGCAAAAGCCCTCTTAGTATTTTACACGGCTTGCGGTCGATTGTACCTATATTCCCGAGATTCAGGAACTTTATTAATCCAGTCTTTGCAGCCCTAAAGAACCTACAAAACAATTTCATTTCGCAGAAAGAACAAACTTGCCTTCTTTCACAAATGCTGGTTTGCTAAATAACACACCCTTTCCCCAACTCCCACCGTTTCAACGTCGAATTCGGCACCTGGATTGTTTTAGCCTTTGCCTTTAGGCGGTGCTTGCGTTTTTCTGCATGGGTACTCCTGCAAAGAAATTGATTTGCACCTGTCCAACAATTCTGTCACGTCTTGAAAAAGCACGAATATGTGTGTATTCCAAGATCAGCGTTTTTAGCACAGGCAGACCGAAGCCTGTCATCTTGTTGGGGCTGCTGCGATTCTTCTTTGGGCCTCAAAAACTCTAAACATGAAGCGCTTTGTCATCTGTTGATATACACAAAAAGCCTAAAATGCCGTATTTAAAGAGATGTCACCGCCCAAAACTGGAGTCAAAGCAGATCGGCTGAAACACACTAGCCCAAACAGGATAGCAGAGACTCCCAAGTGGGAAATGGATAGGATGACGGGGTACAAACTTCAAAACATCATGACAGGCTTCGTTAACAGTAAACGTAATTGACGCTTAGATCTTTCCACTAAAGTCAGCACTAAAGATTCCAGCCCCAGCCATTAAGGTTGCTATTCTTCTCTCGTAAATATTGATATAATTCAGGGTTCTACTGATTGCCACCCTTTGGTTTACCGTTATACCATAGATTGGTCGTATTTAGAACGTATACAGTTCGCAAAATTAGTGATAATCGGGCTTGCTTGGGGGTTGAGGAAAGAACTAGGGAAGGCTTGATGACAATAGTTACGAGTGAATAGGTCCTGCAACTGAAACTAGAGCATAGTACTAGTACCAAAGCTGGGAGGTATGCTCTAGCCATATATTGAGGTCGGTGAAAGTTATAAAATCAAAAATTTCCCCATATATAATCGTCGAATCTGACTAATGAACTAAGGCCGATCTGACTTGAATTTCTATATCCAACAGCTTTGATCTTGCTTGCAAATGCTTACGATAGCACGGATATTCGATTTGAAACTTCAAGAGCGAACGGAATCTTACATCTGAAGGCTATGATCACCATGGTTGGTAGTTGATCTCGCTAAGATTACAAGGGTTAGGAAATTGCATCAAAAGTAACTAGAGGGAAGACGGGAATCATGAAACAGCGACAGATGGAGTACTATGTACACTTAGGTCCGCTAGTTACGAGAAACGTGCGTGCTAGCGATGAAGGTAGAGCTAGGGAGGATCTTCTGAGCTGAGCGGGGTGCCAGTACCTGTAGGCTTGTCGTCGCTATGTTTTGATATGAAGGTCCTAGAAAGATATCTTTCTTGGCTTAGAGCTACAACGATGAGTAAGCAGGAACTGTAAACACAAAGAACATACAGTTGGAGGTACATGGTTCAACACGTACCCAACAGTTAACTGCTACGAGACACACCGTACCAAGCAAAAGCTAAGAACTCTCAGCGTTTAACATATGGCTCGCATCGGCTACGCTCCACTGATGATCTGGCTTCTAGGTGCGTTCCAGGATTTGGGTACAAATTTAGAACGCAGACTTCAGAATTTAGTTATCCTTGAGGTTTACTATGTAGATCTACGGTCAAAACCAGCCACTTCATTCCAAGAGCGGCCCTGGTCAAGCCAATAGCACAGCTTAAGCCCGTACTATTCACTCACATACCACATACAGAGCTGCCCACTTCCAAGGACCCTGTAGAGCACCGCTTTGCCCCAATTTTTACGGAATGTTCTCGCTCATTTTGGCTTGTGTTTTGGTCAATTGTTTATGTCCCAAACAAAGCGATTGAAGATTGACAGGCGCAGAAGATAGCATATATGTGCATAAATCTGCATAATGATGCATGCGCGTTCCTGATTTTGAGGTACCAGGGTTCACAACAAATTGTAACTGCGCAATGGTGGCAAAAATAGAGAGTAGTAGAGGTGTTAGCTGTGTATATGGGTAGCTTAGTGAGAAATATAAGGGCGTTTCTTTTTTTCTCGGCGTCTCTAACGCTTCTAGTCGTCTAACAGTGTTATTCAAGTTCTCCAATTTCGTACCACCTTACTGTGTTTTGAATATACGCGAACTTTTACGGGAGAGCTGCCTGTTGTATGACGATTTTGACGGATCAAAAACAGAAAATTTGGTCCCAGTAGCCTGGAAAGACCAGGGCCTGGGAGCCGAGAGCCTTCACAGCCCTAGAGGGTTTGTGCCTTTCAGTTGGGCTCAAAAATCAAAACTTAGCCTGTAAGCCAATACAGATTGCTACAAGCTGCTCATCAACAGCTCCTTTCACCAGTTTAGATTGGAATTCACTCAATTGAGGCAAGCAGCCATCCAAAAAAAGCTGAGTTGAAGCTTATTCGACCATATAACTTTAACGTTGAGGTACTCCTTCCCTACAAAGTGCCTTCCAGCGAGTACTGAGTTTTAAGTTTTCCACACCCAGCCCAGACAAGGATTACAGCGCCTACAAGTGGAAACTTTCTTTCCAATTTGAAACTGTTTGTATGGCCCCTACGTAGATCACAGGTTATGCTTTTACTGGCCTCATGACTTTTGCCGTGTCTGGTGTCCGGATGTTATTGGAAACTGGAACTTGAATAAAAATTTTTAAACCTTGTAACCTGTAATTTCGCCCCAGAACCATCAATAACTGCCGTTGAACCTTCCCTGAGGAACACACAAACTTCCAGCTAGCATTGGTCTCTGAATATGATGGAGAAGATGCGCTTTCTGGCCGGTTATTTGCTCTACGAAGGCATTTTTTGAGGTCTGTATGGTCTTGATCGATCAACAAACGATTTGCAAATGATACTCGGTTATGCATCGAAAAAAATCAGGGTCGCCCACGACTTTTCCAACAGATCACCTACCATTGAAGAATACGAATGGTCACAAACTAGTGGTTCAGGATGTTTATGAGTGCTGGCTACGTTTCTTACAGTGTTGGTTTGAGGTTTTGTTTCGGTTTTCATCATGTCTTTTCTGCTAGGGCTCTCATAAGGTTGTCAACCCCAGATCTTAAAAGGCACAGGAACGTGAAGCAACAGACCAAAAGGTTGTTTTTTCGGCTCGATTTGGCAGGTGCTTTCACAACTTTGGAGCCTGACGCGGGTCGCCGGTCTCGTTTACAGCCCTAATTAAAAAAGGAAACTTAATTCAAGAATAGATCGGCAATTGTCTATGATTCGAAGGGGGCACTTGCATATGCAGGAATGTGATGCATCAGGATGCTGCACGTATAGGTATTAGGGTATTTTTCTACCGTATACCGTATACCATGTTTGAAAGACCTGCAAATCAAACTAAAAAGGACCCACAGGAAAGCCAACGAAATTGGATATATAAAGTGCATTGATTTCCCAGTTTTCAAAAACTTCATTGTCGTCAATTCATCATCAAGTTTGAGCTTTAAACACAAGTCATTCGTTTAATCTTTTAACCATGAAGCTTTCAAACTTAGTTAGTCCATTATTCCTATGGTCATTCTTCCAGCTATCAGCTTTGGCTCAAAGCTCATCCGAATCTTCAGATGCTTCTGCCAGCTCTACTGTTACTGCTGACCCAATTACCGCTTCTGGTATTGAAACTGTCACCACTTCATTAGGTCTATCCACTGTTGTTAACGATGTCTGTACTTACGTTACTGGTACCACTGTTCTAGAAGGTAAGACTTTGACTTGGGGTTACGATGTTGCCGCTTTAGAAGACACTACTACCAGAAGAGTCCTAGCTACCATTGAAGCTAAACAATTTGCTATTACCTGGTACTTCCAATTCGAAGGTGGTGCCGACTCCTTCAAGACTTACGTTGCCGGTCCTGATTACCAAGATGTTGCTGGTCAAGTTAACTTGGAAACTGGTGAAGCTATCGTTTCTTACACTGCTCAATTGTCCACTTCTACTTACCTAGGTTCCGTTTTGAACTTCTGTTTGCTAGAATACATTGGTTTCCAATGGCAATTCAACGACGATGTCTACGTTTTCTACACCAACAACTTGGGTTCTGCTGTTGTCCAAACTCTAGAAGACACCGTCTGTACCGTTTTAAACTTGCTAAATATCTGTCACGTTTACACTGCTCAATTGGACTTTGAATGTAACGACTTGAGTAACTGGACCAGTGGTTGTGATGCTACCACCACTTTAGGTGAACCATCATCATCCGATGCTTCTTCTGCTTCTTCTTCTGCTGAATCATCAGAATCTTCCGCTGGTTCCTCATCATCTGCTGCTTTGTCATCTGCCGAATCCTCAGCTGCTTCCGATGCTTCATCAGCCGCCTCCTCAGCTTCTTCTGCCGCTTCATCCGCTGCCTCATCCGCTTCTGATGTCGCCTCTTCTGCTGCTTCATCTGCTTCTGATGCTTCCTCTTCTGCTGCTTCATCTGCTTCTGATGCTTCCTCTTCTGCTGCTTCAGATGCTTCTTCTGCTGCCTCATCCGGTGCTTCAGACGCTTCATCTGCTGCCTCCTCAGCTTCATCAGCTGCTTCATCTGCCGCTTCCGATGCCTCATCAGCTGCTTCATCAGCTGTTTCTTCAGCTGCTTCCGATGCTTCATCAGCTGTTTCTTCAGCTGCTTCCGATGCTTCATCAGCTGTTTCTTCAGCTGCTTCCGATGCTTCATCAGCTGCTTCTTCAGCTGCTTCCGATGCTTCATCAGCTGCTTCTTCAGCTTCTTCCGATGCCTCATCAGCTGCTTCATCAGCCTCTGCTATCGTTTCAGCCTCTGCTTCTGCTTCAGGTATTGCTACCCCAGAAATTGAAGGTAAACTAGTTGACGGTAAACCAACCTGGAACATCACTGTTAAAGGTCCATTCACTAGTGTTGAATTTGAAGGTGATAACGCTGGTACCAACTTTGAATTCGAATCCGTTTCATTCTCTGTTGGTGAAGGTACTTCATCAATCAAGGGTGCTACTTACACTGCTGAATACCCAGACTCTGTTGCTGAAGGTGAAGAATTAGTCGTTACTGTCGTCGGTAAGAAGACTGGTGCTGGTCCATTCACTCACGATGTCACTGTTTCCGTCACCGACGGTTCCGCTAAATTAGTCAAGAGAGCCACTCAATCATTCGACTTATCCAACACCATCCAAGATGATGCTTCTTCTACTGCCACCGGTGCTTCAACTGCTTCAACCGCTTCTCAAGACACCACTGTTCCAAGCCCATACACTACCACCTACACTACTGATGGTGAAACTGATACCGGTATTGTTTCTTTCTACCCAACTTCTGATGCTTCCGGTGACTTCGCTACTGGTACTACTACCATCCCAGAGACCGTTCCATCTCCATACACCACCACCTACACTTCTGACGGTGAAACTGACACTGGTTTAGTCTCATTCTACCCAACCACTGATTCCTCTGACGACTTCGCCACTGGTACCACCACTATCCCATTAACTGTTCCAAACCCATACACCACCACCTACACTGATGCTGATGGTGAAACAGCTACTGGTTACGTTTCTTACTACCCAACCTCTGCTTCCGATGGTGCTTTCGCCACTGGTACTACCACTTACCCAATCTACTTGTTTGTTGTCACTGATGTTCACTCCAACGTCAAGACTCTAAGTGTCACTGTTCCATGTGAAACTGCTACTGCTACTGGTTCTAACGGTGAACAAGAAACTCAAGTCATCACCAAGGTCGGTACTACTGATGTCAACGGTGAAGCTACTATTGCTGATGTTACCTCTCAAATTGTTGAATCTACCACCACTGTTAACGGTCAAGCCTCCACTGTCATCGTTACCGTCCCATGTCACATCTGTGAACACAAGGCCACTGAATCAAATACTCCAGCTTCTGAAACTTCTGTTCCAGCTACTGTTGAATCAGTTTCCAAGTCTGAAGGTGTTGCTTCATCATCATACACCACTGTTGTCACCAGTGAAACCGTTAACTCTGAATCTTCAACCATCACTTCAGTCTACACTTCAACTGTCTACTCCACTGCTCCAGTTGAATCAGCCTCCACCACCACCTACGCTCCAGAATCCTCTGTTGCTACCATCTCCACTCAACCAGCCCCATCAAGCTCTGCTGTTGTTTCAACTTTCGAAGGTGCTGCTCCAGTCAACGATGTCAGAAGCTGGTTCTTCTCATTCGCTTCCTTGTTATTGGTTGCTGCATTTTAATGATTTGTCATTTTTTTTCACTGCATCTTTCTTCATCACTTGATTTGAAAAAGGTTTCTGCTTTCGAGCCTATTTACCCAACAGACATTTTCCTTTGTTTCTAATGCTTAATGGAAGGTTGAATTCGACCTTGTTTATCATTAGCAAGTGTTAATATTTGATTTTATTTTCTTCTGATACAGTCCATAGTTTCAAATGTGACGCCTTTAATTTTTGCTTTTTTATAGGGGATTTAGATAGAGTTGCAAGTACAAGATACCATTTATTTATAACTAACAGTGTAGAGCAGTCTTTGAGTAACTTGACCTTATGTGTATCAGCTTAGAACTCAAGAGTTTAGCTGTACCTTTGGTTAGTAGTTGATACTACCTTATTCCCTTCAGCTGACTCTGAAAATGTGACTCTGTAGGAACCACTGACTCTGCCTGCCATTTGTGACTCGGACATACCCCACTTTGGCAAGGGAAATCTAAGCGCACGATCTAGGCGAAAATTTGATAACAGAAGAACTCAACCAGACCAGCAACAGAAGAGACATAAAGGCCATCAGAAAGGACGTTGCGATGACGGAAGAGGCCATTTTCATCGGTGTGCACGAGCCTGCGGACACAGACAAGTACAGAACCGCGAAGGACCTTTTCTCAGGGACCATTGGTGGGATCGCACAGGTGCTGGTCGGTCAGCCGTTTGATACTGTGAAGGTGAGACTGGCAGCGGACACTGCTGGGCAGTACAGCGGTGCTGGCGACGTTGTGAAGAAGCTGGTGGCGGAGGAGGGGCCCAGAGGGTTCTACAAGGGTGCACTGACGCCATTGATCGGGGTTGGTGCCTGTGTGTCTATCCAGTTCAGTGTCAATGAGTACATGAAAAGAGTTACTTTCAAAGGCGCAAAGGACTTGTCGAGCACACAGTATTACATCTCAGGGCTGGCTGCTGGTCTGGCGAACTCTGTGGTGGCATGTCCCATCGAGCATATCCGTACAAGATTGCAAACTCAGATAACGGGGAAACTTGGTCCGCTAGACATGATCAAGAAGATTTATGGTCAGAATGGGTTTACAGGTATCTTCAGAGGGCAGCTTCCAACTGCTATTCGTGAAGCCCACGGTATGGGTCTATACTTCTTGTCATATGAGTGGTTGATCAAGAGGGATACTATTAAGAACTCCATTGAAAGAACAGATATCCCAGGTGCTAGATTGTGTCTGTACGGTGCCGCTTCTGGTTTGATCTTATGGCTGGGGATATATCCTATTGATTACGTCAAGTCTAGATTACAGACAGATAGTCTTGAGAAACCAGTGTATAAAGGTTCTCTTGATGTCATCAAATCTACTTGGAAGACTCAAGGTATCAAAGGTTTCTTCAAAGGGTTCACTCCAACCATCCTAAGAGCTGCTCCTGCTAATGCTGCCACTTTCTATGCGTTCGAGCTGACAATGAGAGCTCTCGGTTAAAAGGTCTGGGTATGTAATATAGAGTTACAGGGTTCTACTTCGTTAGTTGTTTTTGGTCATTAGTTTTATAGATCTGTGTTCATACTATACAATTCTAATCTTCCTCTAATCTTCTCAACAAGTAATCAACTTCAACTTTCTTGGTTAATGGGATAACCCACTGTTTGTAGATCTTGGCCAAGTATTCAGGGCTGACTTTGTTACCTTGTTTTAGAGTTGGGTCTGTACCGTAGGCCTTACCCTTTTCGATCAATCTTTCCAAGATCTTCTTCTCCACAGCAGAATTAGTGATGGCGTCTTCAATACCCTTGATGTCATTCTCTGTGATCAATTTGGTGTACAATTCACGTTCATTTTGGAACTTGGCTTCAGCAACAAACTTACCGAAATGGATTCTTCTTGATAAAGCTTGCAAGTTTTCAATATCACAGGTGACACAACTACCATAGTTCTCAGGTTGTTCACCTTCACCGGAGCTGATCAATGGGACGATGTGTTCGATGTAGTTCTCCTTGATCAGGTCGTTGATGTTGACCTCGTCTGAGTATGAGGCTAGGATCTTTGGATAGTTGATGGATGGCAACAATGGCTTTAGAATGTCTTCAGGGAAAAAAGGGACCTCGTCTGGGGATTCAAATCTTCTGATCTGGGACTGTAGCTTCTCCAAGTTGACCAAGGTCCAGTCAAGGAAGGTACCGTCGAAATCTGGGATCTGGAACTTATTCTTCTCATAGACTGAAGGCATCTGTTTGAACTGGGATCTTTCGATGAACTTGAAGATGATCGTGTCCTCCATGCGCACTAGCACATCTCTGATGTTCTGTAGGTCGAGCACCGACTCTGGGTTCAGGAAATCCATTTTGTCAGCTGTGGTTATGGCCTCTGTCTCTGTCTATGAGTCCGATGTTCGATTTTGTGGACTCTTTTTTTCTCGGTCAAAATTCAGTGTGGAGAGCCAAGGTCAGAAGACCCTACAAAAAGTACTCATTTATATCCGTGTATTTCCTGTCATAAAACCCGTAGTATCCCTGTAAACTAAACAGCCTTGTAACCCATAACTTCCTCCACCAGTTTATCGTTCTCCTTTGCAGATATGTCCAGTTTTTCCTTCTCCACATAGAGACCAAACGTCCTGAACCACAGAAATCTTCTGATCCTGGAGATTCTGGAGTCATCAAGACCATAGTTCGAATAAGACATTGCCAGGTCACTTTCACAGTAATCATGTATCTTCCTCCTGGCCAGCACATCCTTCTCAACATTCTCCAGGATAAGCCACCCTTGAACAGAGGCAGATACGATCATGATGGCCACCAGGGCCGCTAGAATCTTCATCTTCTCCTGTCTTAGAGCCGGATCGTTCATATCTCTGACATTCTGGTAGTCTTCCCAAGTGCCCGCACTCCAGTAAGCATGGTCGTTCCAGCGAGGATTGTGCTGTGTGGTGTAGGCAGCGTTTGGGTTAGTTCTATGCCTGAAGGGGTCACTGATCAATCCATGGGTGTCCATCCACCCGATCTTGTGCTGGTCGTAAAGTGCCTTCTTTCGGCTATCCCGCAGCAAGTTGTAGGCGTCTGTAAGCATCTTGAAACGTTCACTTTTGCCTTCATGGGATAAAGTGGCACCTTTATGATCCAGCAGGACTCTATTACTGGCAATGTCTGGGTGGTAGATCTTAGCAACTTTGAAGTACTCTTTCTTCAATTGGGCAGGATCGAAGGAGCCCTGCTTGATGTTCAACACTTCGTAGGGTGTAGGGCTCTTGGAGATGGGCCATTCCTCGTGGTAGAAACCACCTTCTTTGCTATCTTTGGCGTAACACCGTGTAAAAAGCTGGGAGTTTTCCAGGAACCGGGCGTGGGGCAGAGCAGTGGGCCTATGCAGCAGTCGTAGCACCATTTGAAAGCAGGCTGGACGGTGATTCAAGGTCTGAAAGTGGCGTCGGCGGTGTTTTAAGAGAGAAAGAAGGACGATTCATTTTGGCTTTTACGTCATCTCTGATTCAAAGCCCCTAATCTCTACAAAATGGGCGCGGAAGATCAAAATCTTCACTCTTAGCAGAAACCGGCCAAAATGCCTGAAATGACACCCCACAATCATCGAATTCCGTCATGAGGATGAACCACAAACAGAGAAACGGCCGGTAAACCTAATCCCCATGTTTCCACGGTTTCACACAATTTTTTTGTGTCAGATTTTGTGGTCTTTGGTCCCTGGCGTGAACCACAAAACCACAAAAAGGGTTTCTCTTCGAAAAGATTCCCAGATCAGAGCCTGGAACGGTCCTCCTGGTACACAGGAGCTGAAGGTTCGTCACGGTCGCAGATGTCGGTGCTTAGCAACAGCAACTCGGTCAACATTCCACGCAAAGGGACACCCAAACAGGCTGGTTACACGGTTTACGAGAAGGCCGACTTCTACATTGATTCACGTTATCAGATACAGAGCGTCTTGGGGAAAGGTTCCTATGGTACGGTGTGCTCTGCCTTGGACACTGCCAACAAGAACCGTCCTATCCCTATTGCCATCAAGAAAGTGTCCAACATCTTCAAGAAGGATGTGTTGTTGAAGAGAGCTGTTAGAGAATTGAAGTTGATGAGGTTCTTCAAAGGTCAACGAAACATTGTTGGTCTACTAGATCTAGACATTGTCTACTGCACGCCCTACGACGGTCTCTATTGCTTCCAAGAGTTGGCTGATTATGATTTGGCAAGAGTTATCCATTCATCTGTCCGTTTCTCGGAGTTCCATATTCAAAGTTTCCTATACCAGATTCTATGTGGGTTGAAGTACATCCATTCAGCTGACGTTATACATCGAGACTTGAAGCCTGGTAACATACTAGTGAATATCCAAGGTGTGTTGAAGATTTGTGACTTTGGTTTAGCCAGAGGTATCTCACTAAAGTATTTGAAACCAAGACCGAATGCCATTACAAACTATGTGGCCACCAGATGGTACAGAGCCCCAGAATTGTTATTGAGCAGAAGAAACTATTCCAAAGCAGTGGATATGTGGGCTGTTGGTTGTATCTTTGCCGAGTTATACGGTAGAAGACCATTGTTCATTGGCAATGACCAAATCCATCAAGCTACAGAGATTTTGAAGATATTGGGCACTCCACCAAAGGAAATCATTTTGAAATATGGGACGAGTCTGGCATGGGACTTGTTCAGTCCTCCAAATCCAACATACAAGCCTCTTGAGTGGTGTGAAGTGTTCCCACACGCCTCAGACAGTGCACATCATCTAATGGAGAAGTTGTTATGCTGGGATACCACCAAGAGATTCAATGTTGATGAGTCCATTAGCCACCCTTTCTTACAACAGGTGAGAGATGTCAATGAAGAAGCCACTTCTTACGATGCTTTTGACTTCAGCTTCGAATCCAGAGCTGCTTCATTGAACGATTATAAGATTTTGATCCACGATGAGGTTGAGGCCTTCAAAGTTGAGAGAATGGGGAGTTTTTACAGAGAAAAGGCAAAGGCGTTTGCAAGCTAACGTCCAAGCTGAATACAAGATACAGAACAGGAAGAAGAACCAGAATTGTAGTAAGTTTGTTAAAGTAAGTCTGTCTATGGTCCACGGTTCTGTGCCCTGGCGAAAATTCGCGGATTTGTTGACGTAAAACCGATAAACGATCCAAAATGAAGCCTCTATAGTAAAAGACACATCAAAACCCGCTATTCATACAGCTCCGGTACGGTCTTCCTCCTAGAGCCACAATGGGAGCAGAACTTTCATTGATGGCACCTACAGCGGCGTCAATTGCCGTATCCGCTTACGTTGATGTCCTTGAACAGATACAGTATAGAAGACAGATAGGATCATCCAGATTCTTAAAGACGATAAAGGCAAATGACCCAGACGGCGCTGTTGTTGTGAAATTGTTCATCAGACCAAACGAGACCCTTGATTTGAAGCACTGGGCGAACGTGCTTCAGGCTCAGAAGAACAAGCTGAGCGATGTGCCTAGTGTTCTCCCTTATTCCAAGATCATTGAGACAGATAGAGCAGGGTACCTCATAAGGCAGTTTGTGAAGACCAATGTCTACGATAGAATCAGTACGAGGCCCTTCCTTGAAGACATTGAGAAGAAGTGGCTTGCCTTTCAACTGTTGAACACGCTGAATGAGTGTCATGAAAGAGGCGTTACACATGGTGATATCAAGACTGAGAACATACTAGTGACGTCGTGGAATTGGGTGCTCTTGACAGATTTTGCCCCATTCAAGCCTGTTTACCTACCTGAAGACAATCCAGGGACATTCTCCTTCTATTTTGACACATCTCAGAGAAGAATTTGTTATTTGGCTCCAGAGAGATTCCTAAGTTATGAAGAAGAAGGCGAACTGGATTCATTGAACAATGCTGCTGTTACCACTGAGATGGACGTTTTCAGTCTAGGCTGTGCCATTGCTGAAATATTCCTCGAAGGTTCTCCAATCTTTACACTATCACAACTATACAGGTACAAAAGAGGCGAATACGTTCCAGATTTGAGTGGAATCACTGATCGTTCCATCAGAAACTTGGTGCTGGATATGATTCAACTGGATCCAACAAAGAGACCTTCTGCAACTGCATTGCTACAGAAATACAGAAGCTTAGTATTCCCAGGGAACTTCTACAGTTTCTTGTACGAATACTTGAAGAGTTTCTATGAAGATGTGCCATATGCTAAGAATGGCGACATTGAAGAATGTGATTTGAGAATCAACAGACTATATGGTGACTTTGATAAGGTTTCATACCATTTGGGATACAAGTACGATACAGAAAAGGGGTCAAAGACCAAACAAGATTCCCATTTTGGTGAAACATTACCATTCAAGTTATCATTACCTGGGGTGCCCAAGGATTATGAGCTGAGGTCAACTTCAAAGATTTTTGGTGAGACAAAAGACACGGCTTTGATACTGCTCAGTTTGATATTCACATCTTTGAGAAATGCACGTGAAGAGAAATCGAAGACTCAGGCCCTTGAACTAATCTTAGCTCTATCAGAAAGAATTCATGATGAGGGGAAACTTGATAGATCGTTGCCTTATGTCATTTCCATGCTGAGCGACTCTTCCATAAACGTCCAAGCTGCTGCTATAGTTTGTTTGACACAGCTGTTGATGCTCGTTGACGTTATTGGCCCTGTTAATATACTGTTGTTCCCTGAATACATCATTCCAAGATTGACCAATCTGCTGAATCAGGCTTCTCCTTATGTTAGAATGACTTTTGCCATTTGTCTACCGCATTTGGCTCAGATCTTCCTAAGGCTATTTGACATGACATCAATTTTGAAGTCAAATGTGTTGGAGAACTTGATTGACCCAGAAACTGAAAATGGTGGTATTTCTACGACTGGGATGTTTGAAGTTTCTAAAGAGAGTCTTATCGTGGATTTTGAAACGTTTGCTATCAATCTTTTGACTGACTCTGAACCAATTGTCAAGATTGCCCTTCTAAGAAACATCCTCCCACTTTGTTCGTTCTTTGGTAAAGAGAAGGCAAACGATTCTATCTTGAGTCATTTGATTACTTATTTGAACGATAAGAACTCCACGTTGAGAATTGCTTTTGTTGAATCAGTTGTTGGGATTTCTATCTATGTTGGAATGACCAGCTTAGAGCATTACATCTTACCTTTGTTGGTGCAGACAATTTCAGATCCAGAAGAAGCTGTTGTGATTAAGGTTCTTGGTGTCTTTGAAGATCTGATAAAATTGGGTCTAATCAGAAGGGAATTCATCTGGGATTTGTTGAAGACCATCTCAAGATTGATCCTACATCCAAATGAATGGATCAAACAAGGTGCTATCTCATGCATTGTAAGTATTGCTGAACAATTACCACTAGCTGATCAATTCTGTATGCTATATCCAGTCATCAGACAATACATTGAGTATGATGTCACTGATTTCAGCTGGAACACTTTATACTCTGTTTGCAAGAGACCTATTTCTAGACCTGTTTACAATTTGGTTTCCACGTGGTCGTTGAGAGCTGAAAAGACTTTGTTCTGGCAACAAGGGTCCAATTCTTCAATTGATGTGTTTGGTAACAGAGGCTACAACTTTGTGACTAGTGATCAGCCTGGGTCAAAACTGATGAAATCATTGTCTATCCATCACGGGAACACAAAAATCCCACTATCTCAAGAAGATAAATCATGGTTAGATAGACTGATTACTGCTGGTTTGAACAGTCAAGAACTATGGAAGATTGCTGATATGAGAGAGTATATCTACAGAGTTTCCAGACTAGCATTCAGATCCAACACCAACGCCAATGAATCTAATGGGAATGAGTTACAACACCTCGATATTCTACCAAGAAATGTCTTCTTTGATTCCAAATTTGAAACTGAATTCTTGAGAAATCCAATTGATGAGCCTACAGAATCCATCGACGATCGTCTGAGACCATCCTTGCCACAACAACAGAATCTTGATGATACTTTTGGTGAACCTGAAGAAGAGAGCACTAGGGTGCCTACACCATCACTTTCAGATGAATTTGCAAGATCGTTAATCCTTGGGAAGTCCAAAGCTGCTCCATCCATCGTCACTCATGAGGAGAACGCCTACGGTGAATTGGAATCATCTTTCCAGAGAACAAGAAGATTGAGCTCACAGGCTAAGAAGGTCCACTCCAATGTTTTGTCGTCAGTTGTCACCAATAGCTACACAGGTAAAGATCCATACATCATCAATTTCTTGAAATCTGTCAAGTTTGAACCAAGCCTTGAAGAGTTTGAAGAGTTTAGGGCAAAAGTTGATGTTTCTGGTGCTCACATCTCCAAGTCTTGGAACCCAAGAGGTGATTTGGTTTCACATTTGAAGGAACATTCTGCTGGTATCACATCAATTGACAGTTCTCCTGATCATAGCTTCTTTGTCACAGGTGATGATTCTGGTAGCTTGAGAATCTGGGACACTTCAAGGCTAGACAGAAACATCTCCCACTCATCTGTACTTTCAGTGGAGTTGGATAGCTCTATCACTTGTATCAAGTTCTTAGAGAGTCACAATTGCTTCGGGATCTCCACCAAAGATGGGTTCATCAGAATCATGTCAGTTGAATACGCTAAAGGTAAGAAGTCACCTAAAGTCTTTGAAAGTTTGAACATCATCAGAGAGACCAAATTATCAGAGTCTTATGCTGTTAGCTTTGAATTTGCTCACAGGGAACTAAAGAGTTTACTTGTCGGTGTTACTGCTGCCTCTAGCATTGTTGGTATTGACATTAGATCCATGAAGAAAGAATTCACGCTCCTAAATAACCCTTCACACGGTTTGGTCACCACTTTCACTGTTGACCCAAACGATAACTGGTTATTGATTGGTACTTCTAAAGGTGTTCTAGATCTATGGGATTTGAGATTCAAGGTCTATCTAAAATCATGGAGATTCAAAGCTGGTTTTCCAATCAGACAACTTGTTGCTTGTTCTAACGAGTTCCACTTGAACAGAAAGAAAGGTAGATTTGCTGCTGTCATTGGTGGTACTGGTGATTCAGATGCTATTATCTTTGACGTAAGTACTGGAGGCTGTCGTGAGATTTTCACAAGATCGTCAAAGAAGGATGGGTTTGAGAAGTTTGCAGTTGCTGAACTCAATGAGAATGAATCAATCGAGTCGTTGTCAGAGGAAGAACTAGAGAAGGATGAATCTTTCACAACTTTAAGACTTGTTGAGACTCAGATTGAGACCAAGAGAAAGTTCTGGATCTTGTTGGGTACACCAACTTATGACATTGCCTTATGGAACGTTTATAGCCCAGAAGAATCAAAGTTGGTTGTCCACTCAGGCATCAAAACCAAGACTCAAGATCCCTCAATCACTCCAATTCACACATCTTCACAGATCAACCCATCGTTGAGAATTGTTTCAGAGAAATATCCACAAGAGTCAGACTCATCAGATAAATCAAAGAAGCGAAAGAAGAGAGGCTTCTTGTCAGAAGAGCATGAGAAATTGATCAAAGGTCATCATGATGTTATCAACGCCATTTCCCTAAGCACTAAACCAACAGAGTTGATAGTCTCCGTGGACAGATCTGGGACGTTGAACATTTATAAATGAACAGCTTAATGAATAGCATAATTTAATGACTCAATCACCTTCGTAGTTCTAATTATCAGTGAACCAGTGGCGTTAAATTCAAAATTTCGCAGGGTGTAATAGTATGAGGTCATTGCTCCTAACCTTACCCTTTTAGGTATAGTCACATGACTCTCCTATT